>PVJC01001455.1:0-21992 GCA_004026665.1 Murina feae
GCAATCAGGCTGGCACAGGAGCAGTTAGGCATTGATCAGGCTGGCAGGGGAGTGGTTAGGGGCAATCGGCAGGCGAGAAGTTGGGAGCCAGCAGTCCTGGATTATGAAAGGGATGTCCCGACTGCCCTCAAGGGGTCCCAGATTGGAAGGGGTGCAGGTTGGGCTGAGGGACACCACCCCCACCCCCACTCCCACTCCGTGCATGTATTTTGTGCACCGGGCCCTAGTATTTTATAAATATGGACACTGATGCTTCTAGAGGAAAGGCAGCTGCCTATGGTCTACTGATGACAGAGTGGTTCCGAGACAACACCACTCTACACCCAAGATAGTTTTAGCAATGTTGGTTGACTGTGCCTGGCACATGCATCTTGGTAGAAGGCTTGCTGCCCATGGCCCACAAAGTGAGGGGCCTCTCTCCATCTCAGCCATTCCAAAGGCTTTCTGTCATCCCTGTGGGGGAGCTGGGAGGATGAGGGTGGTCCTACTCACAGCAAGATTCTTGCCCAGCTTTGCAGATAAGGATGCAGGCTTTCTAGAACGGCAGACTTGGATGCAAATATTAGTCCTACCACTACTAGGACTTACTGGGAAACAAACGGTAAACCTAATCTCCCTGAGATTCAGTCCCCTCTTCTGTGAAAATGGGTAACTCAGTAACCAGAGGCAGTAATGGCATAGTGGAAAAACAGAAATCAGTACTGAATTCATGAAAGAAACCAGACACAAAAGAGTATACACTGTGTAAGCCATTCATATGAAGTGTAAAACTATGATTGCCTATGTGGGAATGAGTAGAAAGGTGCTGAGGGAACTTTCTGGGGCCATGTGCTATATGTGGACTAGGGTGATGGTGTACATTTATTTACCAAAACTCATTGAATTGTACCCATAAGGTCTGTGCAGTTCACTGTATGTAAATTTTAACTTGATTTTTAAAAAGAAAGCAATCCAGCCTAAATCCACTCCATTCAATAGTGGCATAGATCTGATTTCACATCTTATCCCTGTCTTTAACTAGCTTACCATCTTTTAAAAGCGTTTATGGCACAGGTGATATACTATATATTACTATTAGAGAAAAAAACACTATAAAAATCACGTGTAAGCCTACCCCAAGAGATAACATCTTAAAAAAACATTTTGATATATATTCTATTACTCTACATACTGTTTTTGTAGCCTTTTCTTTTGTTTATTTTGTTGTGTCAATTAGACTGGGTAAGTACACTGATGTAAAAAAAAAATCCCACTAGTAGGAATTTATCTCAAGGAAATAATCAGAGACATACATGAAGATATTATCTAGAGGATAATTTATATTAATGCAAAATTGGAGGCAATCTTAAAACAGATTAATAGATTGATTAAGCTATGTGAGTTGACTGCTTACCTACCAGTAAATGTGCATATATATGCAAGGAGAGTTACAATATATCATGGATTGAAAAAGCTGGCTTTATTTCTTTACAATGCAAATAGAACTGTGTAGTGCATTGTCATTAAAACAAACTTAAAGAACAGTGTATATTTCATAGTCCCAATACACATGTGAATATGTAAATAGTAACCATGCTCATTTACTGTGGTTGCATATTACAGAAAGACTTCCATTTTCTCTTTATTATGAGTTGTTTACAATGTGCATGGATGCTGGATTAAGCGGTTGAGATGTTTTTGCCGGCTTTTCCCCCCATGATCATCCTCCCCTTTGCTTGACCATATTGCCCATCCTCCTCCTCGATTTTTTCCCTGGGACATTGTATCATTCAGCTTCACCCATTGCTCTGATGGTTCCTTCTCCATTTCTCCCCCCCCCCTTTCTCCCTCCCTCCCTCCCTCCCCCACTTCATTCTCGAGCTCCCTAAAGGTGCTTTCTCTAAGACTGTACTCCCAGCCCAGACACCTTCTTGGTCACGTCTGTCTCCATGCAGTTTACTACACGCCGAGTCCCTCGCCTAGGTCTCCAGCCAGGGCTGCTCCATAGAGCTCCATTCTCCATCTGTCTGTTACTTGTTCCCATATGTGTTACTGGTACTTGAAATAATGAGCTTTTCTTTAAACTGCCCTCCAAAAATCTGAGCCACTTTCCACTTACCTGGGCAAGTAGCCCTTGCCACTCAGAGTATGGTCCTCCAGCCAGCAACAGAAGCATCGCCTGGGAAGTCAGAAGCGCACGTTCCCAAGCCCCACGGCCGCTAAGTCAGAACCTGTATTTAACATGGCCCGCGGGGGACGGGATGCACAGGTGCGTCTGAGACGCTGTGGCCGGAACAGACGCCTTCCCCTCGCCGCTCCCGTTTCCTCTCTACTCTTAGGGACTGAGCCCGAGGTGGCTCGAGGGCCCCTCCCAGTAGCAATTTTTTAAGCTCATTTCTTGTAGTTGTATTGGAGCAGCCCAGTGCCTGGCGCTGGGCAGTACCCGGGCGGCAGGGGGCGCTGCGATCAGCTTGGAGGCCCAGGGGATGCAGGGCGCAGGGTGGCCTCCGGGCGGCAGTAGGCACCGCGCTGTGCCCGGGAAGGCGCACGCAGGCCGCGGGGCGCGGGGCGGCCGCTGGGTGGCAGGCGGCGCACGGGTGGCGGCTCGCACAGCCTCGCAGCCCCGGGACGCACCTGGGCAGGTGGGGCGGGCCCGGGGCGGGCCTTGGGGGCGGGACCCGGCGAGGCTCTCAAGAGCCCGCAGCCGCGCAGCCCGGAGATGCTCGCGCTGTGCCCGGAGCAGAAAGGAGCGCGCGGATCGCGCACCTGCTGGCGCCGGAGCCTGGGGACCGAGGGAGGTGAGCAGCCGGTCAGGTCGAGCCGCGAGGGGTTCGGGTGCCGCAGGGGCCGCGGGTCCCTGGCTTCCTGGACGCCGCCCGCGCGCGGGGCTGCCTCCGGGTGGACGGGATGCTGCCCGTCGCAGGTCAGTGGGGGTCCAGCTCCCCGGCGTCTGCCTGGGCTGTGGCCGGAGCATCCCGCTAACGAGAGGGGTCTCTGAGCCGCTCAGAAACGGCGCCGGGATCCGGGGCGGCGCCTCGCCTCTCTCCCCAGCACCTGCGCAGCCTCTTCCCCGTCCCGGAGGGACGCGCAGACCGGCCGCGCTGCTCCCCGCGCCCTCGGTGGC
Source organism: Murina feae (assembly GCA_004026665.1). Classification (NCBI taxonomy): domain Eukaryota; kingdom Metazoa; phylum Chordata; class Mammalia; order Chiroptera; family Vespertilionidae; genus Murina; species Murina feae. The sequence continues at coordinate 3,104 of PVJC01001455.1, forward strand.
GCCTTCTCTGGGGTGGCTGTGGTGCAGAGAGAAGCAAACCCTTGTAGCGGGTTGTTAATTCTCCCCGGGGGCTCAGCCCCGGCTGTCCATGGGCCGCAGGACGATGCCAGGTGGCTCTGCTCCAGGTGAGAGGGGCTGCACAGCCCCACACCCCCATTCCTCAGGAGCTGAGGTCCCCTGAGGCTCCAGTTCCCTCATTGGTGTCGGGGTAGGCGAGGTCAGGATTGGGCGGGAAGGCTGCGGTAAAGTCACCGTCTTGAGCTGGGACCCTGGAATTTTAAGGGATCTTTCCTACCTTTTCGACGACCTTGGGCAAGTTACCTCACTCCCTGTGAAATGGGGATAGTACTAGTGCTTTACATAATTATAGTGAGGATTCAATAATGTAATGTGTGAAGAGAGTTTAGTAGGGTGCCTGGGGGAAGAGTAAGGGATCAATAAATGATAGCTGCTATTATGGTTATTAATTATTTATTATTATTATTATTATTATTATTATTATTTGAGGTCTCCTGGAGTCAAATCCCAGCTCAGCCACTGTCTAAGGTGACCTTGAGCAAGCTGCTGACCTGTCAGTGTGGGCATTATTGTAAAATGGGGGAATCATGGGGTACACTCGGGAGACGTGGAAATGGACTGTGTGGCCACCTGGAAAGTGCCTAGAAGAGTAAGTGCTATGCACCAGGTACATGTCCTCCCACGAGACACCCTATTTAACCAAGCGTAGACCTCAGAGCAGCTGCAGTCTTGTTTTGCTGTGAAGTTGAGATACTGTTTGTGCGAACATCTATCTGTTTTGCGATGGGCAAGGTGGGCCTCCTTCTTTCCCCCTGTAGTTTCATGGACATTGGCAGGTGGCCCGCCGGGCCCCGGGTCAGTTCTGCGGGGGCTAATGGGACAGGGGGACCCCAGGTGTTGTCTTCAGTGCCAAGAAGGGTTGGAGGCAGGAGCTTTCGGAACCACGGTTTCTGGTGAACATTGGCAGAGCCGAAAACCTTTCAGGTGGCAGGAAAAGGAACCTGTACTTAAGGTTTTTTTTTCTTTCGATTTTTATACCTAGGTTTTAAAAACAAACTGTTACTAACATTGTTTCCTTTGGATTTTAGTGAGAGAGGAGGTGGGGATGGGCAACATTTTATTAAGTGACAAAATAAATTCTGTTCTCTTTGCTGAGAGTCTAAGAGCATCCTCCTGAGGTCCGAGGTCTTCCTCCCCCCAGCAGGATCAGGCCTCTCAGAGGAGGGTTCGGTGTGGTCTGTCTGCCCTGGGCCTCTCACCCCACTCCCAGCACTCTAATTCCTTTGCATCGAGCATGTCAAACTCAAAGGCTAACACGGGCCAAATAAGTCAGGCCAGTCTGACATGCTTGCTTCACATCGTAAACCTGAAACCCTCTAGCATCGTAAGTACGAATGCCTCCAAGTTTTGCCCTAGCTCTAAACTTTGGACAATATCCCATGGGTTTAGTAGGAGAAATAACTCAAGCCCAGAATCCTGCCTGAAGAATTGGATGGAGAAACAAAGGTCCTTTGCCAAAGACACAGTCCATTGGGTAGCATGGACCACCCTGAATATCCTAGAGTATGTCCTCAGGGCCTCTGTCCCCTACGGCAGCCACAGGGGACGGCATGTCCATATGCTTTCCTCCTTCACACCAGTGGGAAGTGACCACATTACCTGCCCAGTGATTGGAAATCAAATAGTTCAGGATCCCTTCTCTTTCCTTCTTACTTTAGCCCCTAATTCACTGCCGTGGGTAGAGGCAGCACCCAGCATAATCCCGGCCCTTCGCAGTCATATACCCTGGTTCTAATCCAGCTCCTCTACTCAACTACCTGTGCAACCTTGTGCAAGTTACTCATTTCCCCCTCTGTAACATGGAGATGATAATAGCATCTGTAAACCTACCTATGGGACTGTTAAAACATGAGATGAAATATACATAGGTTATGTGTATATAGAGAGAAAGACTGTACATATTTATAGACTTATACTACATACATGATAATCATGAAATGACTATATATATATATATATATATATATATATATATGATATGTATTCATTTCTAAACGGAATGGTACTTCACATTGGGAAGTTTCTGTAATGGAGATGCATCATGTACATTAATGAATGTGGTGATTTGCGTTCCAACCCTCTCCCCCAAACAAAGCTGTTGTGACATCAGTGTGTTTTCTAGCTTAGGATTGAGGAAATGTGGCGCGGCCCCTGGCGAATAGTAAGTGGCCAATAGATGTAGGCTATTGTTCTAGTAGGAGCCTTAGGAACACTAAGAACTTGGCTGTGAAGGGAAGAAACGAAACAGAAACTCTCCACTTTCAGTAAAACAGCAGAAGGGCGGGAGGATCTGGCAGGAAGGGGCTGAACATGATCTAAGGGGATGTCGGGAAGTCCTCTTGGGAGAGTTTATCTGTCAGAATCAGTGGCAGGGTGCTTGCTCTGTGCCAGCCCCTGCGCTGGGCACCAGGGGGCAGGATGAGCTAGGACGGCTGCTCTCCCAGAGGCAACAAGGCGCAGGGGGCAATCCTAGAAAGCAGGCAGGCACTGCAAGGCTGACTCGTGGCTCTGAGGGCTCCTGCCTTGAGCACCAGGTGAAAGCTTCTTCAAACCTGTCCTGTGATCCGCAGGTGAACCCTCCCTGCCCCTACGCGCTGGGCTGGGGGGCGGGGCGGGGAGGGCAGGTAGGGAAGGCAGTTCTTTGGCAGCTGTGGTGCCCAAAACACAAACATTCTGGAGAGGGCCAAGGCCTCAGCTCACAGGCTGTCCAGCCCACAGAGGGACGAGGGGAGGCGGCCTGAGGGCACGTGGGCACCTCCAGGGACACGCCAGTGGGCCAGCGGATGTGAGCTCACCTGCTTTTCTTCTCTGCCCCTCCAGCCTGCCTGCCTGTCCACGTGCCATCCTCGCCATGGCTCCTGGAGAGAAGATCAAAGCCAAAATCAAGAAGAACCTGCCTGTGCGGGGGCCTCAGGCGCCCACCATTAAGGAGCTGATGAGGTGGTACTGCCTGAAGACCAACACCCACGGCTGCCGCCGCATCGTGGTGTCCCGTGGCCGCCTCCGCCGCCTGCTCTGGATCGTGTTCACGCTGACCGCCGTGGCGCTGATTTTCTGGCAGTGTGCCCTGCTCGTGCTCTCCTTCTACACCGTCTCTGTCTCCATCAAAATCCACTTCCAGAAGCTGGATTTCCCTGCAGTCACCATCTGCAACATCAACCCTTACAAGTAAGAGGCAGGAGCAGGGGCCCGGCGTGGGGTCAGGCCCTCCTGAAGGGGACCCTCCAGCCTGCAGACATGCTCTGTCTCATTGCCAACGTTGGCAAATGGCCCTCTCCCAGCCTCTAAATCTGTACCAGGTTTTCTGTCCATCAGCTGCTTCTGAGAATGGGCTGGCTCAGGGAACGCAGCAGGAAGGCTACAAGGATCAGTTTTGCTTGGAGGCTGGATCTGGGATGAGCTATCCCACCCTACACACACACACACACACACACACACACACACACACACACACACACACATGCACGCACACAGCTCAACTTAGGCATGTCCCCTGAGCTCTCCAAACTCAAGCCCTCACTCTCCCAGATGTGAGCTCATGGCTGACTCAGAAGTTGCACCCAGGTGACTTCCGGAAGCATCTCAGCTGCCCCCAATTCTCACCAGAGTAAACCCAGCCCACTGTTTGAGGTCTTCCAGCTCTGGGCAGAATCAGGCCTCAGTACTGCTGTCGTCTGCCATGAGACCTGTTTTAAATGGGTCACCGGTGTCCTTGGGATTCTTGAAAACTAATCTGTGAGGCAGATCAGAATCCGGCAGAATTTGTCTGAGCAGGTGTGGGGTGGAAAGAAGGGGAGCAAGGCAGGAAGCTGCTCAGAGGGAGCTACCTGGGCCGGAGTCATCTATGAGTAGATGGCAAAGGTCAAAACCAACATCAGGTCTAAGACTCATGCTCTACCTCAAAGTCTTTCTTTTCTTTTTTTTCTTTCTCCACCCCCTTTCTTACTTTTTTCCCTACTTTCCTCCTTCCCTTCTTTCGTCCTTCTGTTCATTATTTGTTTCCTAATCATCTAAAAATTGTGGTAGGGTGCGGGGCATGGAACTGAGCAACCCAAACACAGTCTTTGTCCTAATGGAACGGATATTGTAAGAAGAGTGAAAAGCTAACAAATACAATGAACACTAATACAACTAAGAATAGTGACCATTTACTTAAATAGGCATAATTCACGCATGGACCCTGCCTCCTAACCCCATGTTAGAGTCGGAGAAATAAGACATGGAAAGGCTAAGTGACTTGTCCAAGCTGACACATCCAGAACCAGGTGAGGGACTGGGACCCAGGTGACTGGCTCCATTACTATGCACAGAACGAGGAGGAGGGAGAGGGAAGGAGCCAGGATCATTCGGTGCTGTGAAGGGTGGGGCCATGTTTCAGTCACTGGAGTCCTATATCATTCTTCTGTGTCCTTGGTGTTGTCAAGGCAACAGTTACACCTCTTCCTTCCCAGCACTGACTCGAGGAGAATCAGAGGGCAAGGGCAAGGGCAAGTGTGCCAGGTGGAGATGGAGCCTGCCCCCTGGGTACACCCCCACTTATCAGTGGCTGGTTTATGGGAGGCACCTGCAGTCACCACTCCAGAAATGCAGGTTGAGGCAAACTCATCAACACACCCCGAGAGCAAGCAGACAGTGACAGAGGTGAAGCCACGGGAAGTCACACAAGAGTCCACGGAAGCTGTTCCCATTCACTCAGGCCAGTGGTCACTTGGGCTTGGGCAGATCATAAAAGGCCTGTTCTCCTTGGCCAAGGGTCAGGAGCAGTGGACACAAGGCTGGCACATGTGGTTGGAAAGCAGCATGGGAAGCGCCAGCCTTGTGCCAGAGGGGCTTTGGCTCTCCCTGACTCCCTTTCTCCACCTTGGCAGGTACAGCGCTGTGAGGCCCCTGCTGGCCGACTTGGAACAGGAGACCAGAGCGGCCTTGAAGACCCTGTACGGCTTCTCAGAGATCGAGTCTCGGAAGCGCCGGGAGGCAGAGCCCTGGAGTGCGGCGTGGGAGGGCCCCCAGCCCAAGTTCCTCCACCTGATCCCACTGATGGTCTTCAACGAGGGTGAGACCAGCAAGGCCACAGACTTCCTCACGGGGCAGAAGCGCAAAGTCAGCGGCAGCATCATTCACAAGGCAGCGGACGTCATGCACGTCCAAGAGTCCAAGGAGGTGGTGGGATTCCAGCTGGTGAGCATGCACTCTGGGTTCGGAGTATGGGGTGGGCTGCAGGGCGGGGTCCAGGGAGTGGTCTCCTTTGCCTTTAGCCCACGGTCCCACTGGAGGAAGCGCACCCAGGGAGGGTGAATGGGCTACAGACAACTAAAATGGCTACACCATCTTAAGCAGAAAGCAGATGGCTCAGGTGACCAGTAGTTCACCTAAGGACAGAAATGAAGGAACATCCAGGGCTCTTGGTGACAAGAAGTGATGGGACGTCCTTTGGGATACTGCTGCTGGGTTAGGTAAGCGTCAGGCAGTTTTAGTCTTAATCATCTATGAAGATGATTTCCCAGCTCATCTTGGGGTAGCTGATTGGCCAAGCTTGGATCACCTGCTGGCTCCCAGAGGGCGGGGACCTTGATAGACAGCCTCATGAGACCATATGCACAGGGGGAACTGAAACTCCACCAAAGCAAAATTGGGGCACAGACATCAGAAACGCCCCGTGTTCCCTGCATGCCTTGCCTTCATGGGGGGCACGCATCTGATCTCTCCTTCTTAGTCCCATTTGAGGGGCTCAGAAAAAGCAGCCATTCACCAAAAGTGAGATTCATTACCTACCCTCCTGGGCCACCTCAATCACCACCGTCCTCTGCATGCCCCAGCCACCGCCACAGGCCGAGAGCTGCTTCTGTGCCTTCCAGCCTTGAGTGCTGATTGTGAGACTTCCTGACTCCAGTCCCAGGCCCTGAAAAAGTAGGCTTCTCCCTTAATCACCAAGACTTCCCAAGTCTTCCTGTGTTCTTCCATAAGGTGCCCATAAGTTCTCCTTGTGCCCAAGTCATCCCTTCGGTGTCTGTCTTTTAGGAGAGTGGTTAAGCCCTGCATGATGGTTGTGCCACAATTTCCCTATAAAGCTCTCATCATTGTATTTTTTAATACATATGTTTATTGATTTCAGAGAGGAAGGGAACGGGAGAAAGAGATAGAAACATCAACGATGAGAGAGAATCATTGATTGGCTGCCTCCTGCACGCCTCCCCACTGGGGATCGAGGCCACAAACTTGGGCATGTGCCCTGACCAGGAATTGAACCATGACCTCCTGGTTCATAAGTCAACACTCAGCCACTGAGCCACACCAGCCAGGCTTATTGTATATTTTAAATGCTGCTCTTCCCAATGAGCGTGCGAGGTGGGGAAGGATGGTATTTTCGTGAATGTTTTGTAGTGAAGTAATGGATGTGTAGCGCCTTGCCCAAGGTCCTGCAGAGAAGCAGTGTCGGAATCTGGGCTACAATTCAGAGATTTAGACTGTGGAGCCAACAAGAACTCAGCAGCAATAATGGGCCAAAGCCCCGATGTGTGGGGATCCCGAAGAGGCTAGTTCTGCTTTTTACCCGGTAGGGAGCCACTCCCTCCTCACTGACCCCCTTGTTGGTCCTTGAGGCTTCAGAATGCTGTCCCTCAGCCCCCAGGTGTGAGCAGAAGCCCATCCTTGCCCAGGGACCCCCTCCCGTCCCCCTGGCATCTGGTCTGGAGTCTCAGGTTCTCACCCTTCCAGTCCTATTGTAGGCGGTGCTGGGGCTGATGGCCTCAGGCTCATGTCTCCTCTTATTCGCAGTGTTCGAACGGCACGTCCCACTGTGCCGTGTACACCTTCAGCTCGGGAGTCAACGCCATCCAGGAGTGGTACAAGCTGCACTACATGAACATCATGGCGCAGGTGCCTCTGGAGAAGAAGATCAACATGAGCTACTCTGCCGAGGAGCTGCTGGTCACCTGCTTCTTTGACGGGGTGTCCTGTGATGCCAGGTGAGGAGGGAAAGGCTGCTCTCTCAGCCCCGGGGCCGGTGGCACTGAGCGCCGGGCCCCGCACACGTGCCTGCGGCTCAGCTGTAGGTCTGGGAAGGGAATGGCGGTCTTCTCACTGGCCCTGCCCTTTGGAGAACAGCTTACACAGGAGATGGGCTTCAGACCAAGCATGTCAGACTCCAAGGCTATCACAGGCCAAATAAGCAAGGTTGAAGTGTATGTGACCGCAAAAGCTTCAATTTTCATAGAAACGTAGGTTTATTTCGATAGAGACGTGCTGAATACAAAGGGCTGAGATAAATGAGTCATCGTTAACATAAAATAATAGAACATTTTAATAAAAATTAATATTTTTTCTTGAACATTAACTTATCAGACACTGAATAACTGCACAAATTAATAAGCGTAGCACAAATAAACCTATTTTTCTTGTGCTCCAAAAGCAAAATATTTCCTATTGCGCACACCCAACAAGTCAGTCCAAGACGAATGCCGTGACCACCAGCTGCTAAAACATTCGCTGCTGGTGTTCGTTAGTGGAGAGAAGTGATGCGCCTGCGTGTAAGGGAAATGAATGCAACACCATTACAGTAAGCAGTTATTAGTGAACATTGTAGTTTATTTTTTTTAATATATTTTATTGATTTTTTACAGAGAGGAAGGGAGAGGAAGAGAGATAAAGAGTTAGAAACATCGATGAGAGAGAAACATCGATCAGCTGCCTCTTGCACACCCCCTACTGGGGATGTGCCCGAAACCTAGGTACATGCCCTTGACCGGTATCGAACCTGGGACCCTTCAGTCCACAGGCCGACACTCTATCCACTGAGCCAAACCGGTCAGGGCTGTAGTTTATTATTAATAATTCTGTATAACCAGATATTGTAAAAGTTATGAAATTTTTATTCAAATGTTTCTTACATACCTTATATTGGCTGGGCCGCAAAAACATTTATTGTGGGCCGCATGTGGCCTGTGGGCCACGAGTTTGACATGCTTGCTGTAGAGTCAGTGAGGATGGTAGAGATGATGCAGAGTCAGAATATCCTTAGTCTCATTAAAGTGCTCATAGAATCAGACACGGAGGGTGGACCTACAGCCTTGGCTATTACCATCATGCATACCAATGACGAAGAGCCACTGATTTAACACAGAGGAAGGGAAGGGGGAAGGAGAGATGGAGGGAGGGAGGTCTGTGATGTGACCCCTCTCTGAGGATCATGTCCTAGGACTGGGGAGTGGGATTGAAAAATGTCAAGAGGCTGAGAGCTTCAAGAATAAAGGGATTTGGGGCAGACATATGGCCTAAGAAATACCAAGTCAGGATGGAGACGGCGGCAAGAAGATTGAGAGGGAGAACAGAAGGCAGAGAGCATTTCTACATCAGCATGTGTCGACCTGAGGAGAGGCCTGTTTGTTGTTTCTGATAGGAAAGTTGGGGAACGTGAGGCCTGTGTGTCCTCCGTTTTTCACAAAAGCATGGGCGATGCTAGCACTGCCCCTCCTGACCATATTCTTCCTCCACAGGAACTTCACACTCTTCCACCATCCAATGTATGGGAATTGCTACACATTCAACAATAAAGAAAACGAGACGATCCACAGCACCTCCATGGGGGGCAGCGAGTACGGTAAGCCCTGCCCAGCCAGCTGGGCGCTGGATCTCCCAGAAGCGCAGGAGCTCCCACGGCCAGAAGCCAGGGGCGCTTGCCCTGCAGCAGTTTCCATTGGTCCCTTCTTTCCTGGTATCTTTGCCCCTTTGTGACGTCTCCTCTTTACCTTTGAGAGAGCAGCGGCGATGCGGCTGGGGTTTCTTCTCTGGGACTCCACTCTGGTTTAAGCTCAGGGCTGGAGCGAGTCATGCCAGGCAGGCAGCTTCTAGGTGGACTTAAACCCAGCTCTACTGGACAGGAGATGAGGGAGGCAAACACTTACCTTGATCTTGACTAATATGACAGATTCTGGAGCCAAAACCCAGCTCCGCCATCACTGTGTAACCCTGCAAAGCTACTGCACTCGTCCCAAACGGGGACAAGAGTAATAGCTCCGAGGGACGGTCATTGAGCAGACAGGCTGTGTGAAGGCTTAGAGTAACACCTGGCACATGCTGGGTCAGTCGCCCAGCTACCATGATGAAAGATCACCCCCCAGGGGCCTTGAGCAGCTGATGTTTTTCCTGGCAGTTCTGGGGCTGGAGGTCCATGGTCAAGGTGCTGGCAGATTTGGTTTGGGAGGCTTCTCTTCCTGGTTTGCAGGTCGGCCACCTTCACATGGCCTTTCCTGTGCATGCAGGGAGCTTGCAGGTGTCTTCTCCTGTGCTCTGCGGACACCAGTCCTATGGGATCAGGGCCCCACACTTGCGGCTTCCTTTGACCTGAATTACCTTCCCATCTCCATGCACAGTCACAGTGGGGGTAGGGCCTCCCCGTATGCATTTGGGGAGAAGGGGACACAGTTCAGTCCAGAGCACATGAAGCACCCAGTACATCCACTGTGCTTGTCATCACTGCTCTAACTGCATTGCGAGCGCGGTGCTGTTCTACCAAGGCCGCGCTGGCCGGCACCAGTGGGATCGCTGCTACCCCCAGGGCTGCTGTCCGCTGCTCTCCAGCAAGGTCTGGGGGGAGGCAGGGCTCGGCACTCTGGCCAGGCTTCCCCTCAAGGAGGAGCCTGGAAAGGTCCTAAGCAAACTGAGCAGGACTGATGCACAGTTACCCCTGCTCCGAGGGGAGGGCCAGGGCTGGTCACGGAGGCACAGACCGCTCGGGTGCGCAGCCTTCGCTGCTGTGTGGTCTGGGTGCTCGCCGGGTGCAGGGAACCGTGGCTCAAGGTGCCCGCTGCAGGGGGAGATGCAGTCTGGGAACTGGGCAAAGGCTCGCACAGGCCTGGCTCCGCTCCTGTGGGCTGTGTGGAGTCGAGCAAATCACCTCCCCAGGCTGGGCTTCGGTTCCTTCACGAAAAGAAAAGGTCAGAACAAATCCCCATGTTCTCTTCTTTCAGCCTGTAGAGGCCCTGCTCACGCACTCACTCATTTACCAAACACGTATTGAGGAGGGCTGTATGCCAGGCCCTTGGCCCGGCGCCAGGGACGCAGTGTGGCACGGGAGAGATGCCTGCCTGCTTCCATGGAACTTGCATTTCAGTAAAGAGACAGATAACAAATGAGCAGACAAGCACAGACGTCTCCTGGTTACAGATCCCAACAGTGCTGTGCTGGGACGTGCAGCAAAGGGGAGGAGGGAGGTGCTGGGTCAGGCAGTTTGGTTTCAGCGAAGTGCATCCCGAAAGGCGGGCTGGGCTGTCTCCGAGTGTCCTGGGCGCTGGCAGTGCAGACCTGAGCAGGAAAGGACTGGATGTGCGCTAAAAACAGAAAGGCCAGCCCTAACCGGTTCAGCTCAGTGGATAGAGCGTCGGCCTGCGGACTCAAGGGTCCCAGGGTCAATTCCAGTCAAGGGCGTGCACCTTGGTTGCGGGCACATGCCCAGTGGGAGGTGTGCAAGAGGCAGCTGATGGATGTTTCTCTCTCATCGATGTTTCTAACTCTCTCTTCCTCTCCCTTCCTCTCTGTAAAAAATCAATAAAATATATTTTAAAAGAAAGAAAGAAAGGCCAACGGGCTTCAAGCTCCTTGGGGGAGAGGAGAGCAGACTGAGGAAGGGGGCTGAGGGGCTGCGACACCAAACCCCTGCCAGCCCCAGCCAGGCTGATGGGGTTTGTTCTGTGGCATTCTGTCCAGTGAGAGTTCCCCAAGGGGTTTCAGACACTGATCTTCCCTGATTTCTCTGTGTGTGTATGTGTGTGTGTATATATAAATATATAAATATATATATATATATATATATATATATATATATATATATATATATATATATATTTTTAAGAGAGAGTGGAGGGGAGGGAGGAGGGGGAGAGAGAGACATCAATTGGTTGCATCCCACACGTGTGCCCTTACCAGGGCTAGGGTTTGAGCCTGCACCGACATACATGGCCGTGACACATGACCCTTTAGTCCCCAGGCTGACGCCCTGAACACTGAGCCACACCAGCCCCAGCAAACTGATTTCTGGTTTTAAAAGGAAGGTCCCTCCTGCTGCTGGTGCAGAGTAGACAGCGGGCAGGTAGCTCGGCCAGCGGCCAGATCCTCCGCCGGCGCCCAGCTCTCCCCGGCCCTGCAGCCCCCGCGCTCAGCAGCTCCCCATCTCAGGGACCACGTGGAGGGCATGTCTCGGTAGGGGAGCAGCTCCCTGACACGCAGCAGAATTTTGAGTTCCTGCTTTGAGGCCTAACCCCTCCCCTTGCGGAGGTCCCAGAGGACCCCCATCCACCTTCCACTTGTTGCCAATGCCTGGGCCGTGTTGTGAGGCTCCCAAAGCAGAGAGAGGTAGGCTGCCCCGGGCATGCTCTGCCAGCCTTTGACCACATCGAGCTGCCTTATCCTCCCAGGGCTGCAGGTCATCTTGTACATAAACGAAGAGGAATATAACCCCTTCCTGGTGTCCTCCACCGGGGCTAAGGTGATTGTCCACCGGCAAGATGAATACCCCTTCATCGAGGACGTGAGCACGGAGATTGAGACAGCGATGGCCACTTCCATAGGGATGCACCTGGTAAGAGGACAGTCTGATTTCTGTTGACTTAGCGGGAAGCACAGATTTTTCCCCAGGAAAACCATGAGGTACAGCTTATGGGAGAGTGTTGGTTTCAAAAGGCAGCGTGGCCCTGAGTTCTCAGGGGTCACCCCACTGGCTGTCCGGGGGTTGCTAAAGCCTGCCTTTGTGTCTTCTGTACGAGGGAACAGGACAGGGTGCCGCTTGGGGAAGAAGGGAAAGAACCTTCCTTGTTCCAAAGACAGACACCAGCAATCCTAGACCCGGTGTTGGATGCAAGGCATCAGACACTAACTCCATCCCCGTCAGCACCGTAAATAGAGCAGGTTAAAGCCTTCCTCCCTTCCTTTCCAGGTCATCGAGAGGCTATGAGGCATGCGAACCCCTATCTAAAGGTTAATGGAAAGTCACTGGTCAAACAAACATCTATTTAGCCCATCACACTTCTATCAGTTCCACTTCATTTACCAAGAATCCCTTCTCCCTCAAGTCTTTGACCTCCTCTGACCTCATTGGGTGCTGAGAACCCTCACACCTGTCAACAGAAGCACATCGGAGCTGCAAACTCCCATCCCTGGCTTCTGCTCCCATCGTAGGTCATGCTCAAGGGGAGCAGAGAGCAGCAGAGAAGTGCACTTCTTGTCTGCAGGCCTGCCTCCTTTATGCCAGTGCACCTCTCTCTCTCCCCCTATTCCCCTCTCTCTCCCCACCTCTCTCTCCCCCTCTCTCTCCCTTTCTCTTCCTCTCTTTCCCTCTTTCCCCCTCTTCTCTTTCTAGTAGAATGACCCTTTAAAAAGATCATTTTTTATTACTGTTTACATTCAACATTATTTCATATTAGTTTCAGGTATACAGCACAGACAATGTAGAATGACCCTTAAGAACTTATTTAAAGGGAGTATATACACAAAGTAAGACACCCACCCCATAGCCAGGAATACCCCAGTATCTCCCTCCCATCCCTGACTTCCAGTCCCTTCCTCTCACTGCTGCTTCTGAGTCTTGGCAGGGATGTCATCGTCTTCTTTATGTATGTGCACCAGGCAAAGCATTTCTCCTTTTATGTAAATACCAAATGCTTTTATGCCTCATTTTCCACTTGACCCTATAGCTTGGCAGTGGTTCCTTATCAACACACACAAGCCTGCCGCATCCTTCCTAAGCACCCAGCTCTTCCATTGTGGGGAAAAGCTATTGAGCAACTCCCTCTTGATAGACATAAGGTCCTTTCCAGGCACAGCTAAAAGCAATGGTGTGGTATGGTGTGGTGTGGTGTGGTGTGGTGTGATATGGTGTGATGTGATGAGATGTGTATTTATTCCTAGAAGTATGTCTAAGAGCATGTGTCTATGAAACCATCTACACAGCAATGTGTCGGAGTAGCTGGTTTCCACACTTTCTTCCATACTTTCACCATCATGGGTATTAACCAACTTTTCATCTGTGCTAATCTGTGAAGACAAAAATGGTATCTATTATAATGATCATTGTAATTGACAATCCTTAGAGGCATTTTTTATACCTTTGCTTATATCCAACCTTAATGTCCCAATTAAACTCCTTAGCTTCGTTGCCTCACAAATTTGTCCTCCAGAGCAGTGATTTCCAAACCTGGTTGATCATCAGCCTCAGATCTACTTTGTCAGAGACTCTGAGAGACGAGCCCAAGGACATGTATTTTCCCTAAACCCTGGTGGTTATTCCCAGAGGCAGCCAGCGCAGGCACCTCAGTGTTGGGAATCTTAGTAGCTCCACAAGAAAGGAGAAGCACAGTGTGTCTCCCAAATAAAAGTGAAGCTAGAAGCCACTAAAGGCTGAGTGCAGCCATCCCTTTGGGCTTTATGTTGGCTTTATGTTGGGTTAGAAAGCGATATGGTGGCTGTTGGGGCTGATCTACCTGCCCATTGCTTATCCACTCAACAAGCATTTCTGAGCCCTCCTATGTGCTGGACACTGGGACCACCTGAGTGCGGAAGACACTGTGCCTGTCTTGTGGGAATGTAGCGTCCAGCAGAGAGGACCAATAACAAACAAAAGATTACGCAGGTGGTTAATGATAATCATCGCTAGAGGCCTGATGCACTAAATTCATGCAAAGGCCTTGGCCCCGGCCCCGCCCACCACTGCCGCTGTGGTGGGTGGGGGCCTCTGCCGCCTCTGCTGTGGCCCTGACTGCTGCAGCTCTTTGTCCGGAAGGAAGGATATCCGGAAGGACATCCAGTCTAATTAGCATATTACCCTTCTATTATTATAAATAAGTGCTAAGAAGGACAAAGGCAGGACCCTTGGGCACAGATCATGGGGATGCCTGACTGGGTGCTTTTTTAAAATATATATATATTTTATTGATTTTTTTACAGAGAGGAAAGGATAGGGATAGAGAGTTAGAAACATTGATAAGATAGAAACATCAACCAGTTGCCTCCTGCATACTCCCTACTGGGGATGTGCCCACAACCAAGGTACATGCCCTTGACTGGAATTGAACCTGGGACCCTTGAGTCCGCAGGCCGATGCCCCATCCACTGAGCCAAATGGTTAGTGCCTGAGGGGTTTTTTTATTTTTTATTTTTTTTTATTTTTTATTTTTTATTATGTTTTTTATTGCTTAAAGTATTACAATAAATGATAGATAAGTATTACAACAAATGATAGATCTCCATTTTTTCCCCTTGCCCTTCCCCCCTCCTCCCTAACCCCCAGATTCTTGTGTCCATTGATTATGCTCCTATGCATGCGTGCAAGTCTTTCAGTTGATCTCTTAATTCCCCCCCAACCATCCCCAGCCTTCCAGCTGTAGGATGATAGTCTGTTCAAGGCTGCTCTGTCCCTGAGGGGTTTTTTTAATGGGAGGATTTAGGGAGTTCAAGAACTACTTTCCTGAGGAAGTGATGTTGAAGTTAGACAACAAAGATCATGAGCCGGGATGGTGATAATTCCAGGGGACAGTTGTGGGGTCGCTGCCTCATGATGTGCCACCAAAAGGCAGCCCTGGACAAGAGATGCCATCAGATGGTGGCCTGGGAGCCCTGCTGCTCTGAAGAGGCGCGTTGCTTAGCGGCTAGTTCCATCGCCTGTGGGAAGCTTGTTCTGACGTGAGAAGTATCGTATACCAACTTGGCTGTGTGAGTGCCGATTGCCCAAGAAACCAATCTTGAACTGTGGCTTGAAAAGGCTGTGGCACCACTCAAGGAGCTGAGTCACCGATTCCTGTTCACCAGCAAGTCACCAGCCTCTCAGATCAGCACAGTGAACATGTTGAGCCCCCCCCCCCCCCCCCCCCCCCCCCCCAGGTTTTATCTGCATGCTGACAAGGACCTGGCATCTGTAATTCACCCTCACCTTCACCACCCTCTGCTTGCCTTCTGCCTCTCACAGGACCTGCAGACAGGGGAGAGTTACAAGAACCAAGGAATTCTGCCCTCTTTTTTTTCTGCTCTGAGCTTAGAAATACCCACCACATTGTTAAGCAAATCTTCTCTTTACCAGCGGTGGGTAAACAAAGGCATGGGTGGGTTTACTGCTACGCCTCATTTGAGATGTATAGAACCAAAGCCACAGAGCAGGGTCAGTCAGCTCCCGTTCTGATTTATGAGCACTTACAACAACAATAAAAAAAAAAAAAACGGATTAGAAAGAGGTCAGTAGGGAGTCACTAAGAATAAGTCCAAACAAACCAGATTTCCTTCCTTTCTCATTTATGTTTTGTTTGTTTGTTCGATGGGCATGTCAAGCTGGTAGACTCAGTAGCTGCTTAGGCGGTGAGTTAAAATCTCCTTCATTCACTGAGGGTCTGTGTGTCCAAAGCATGGGATTTTCAGAGATGAGCGCATCAGAACATCTGCCTCAAAGACCAGACTTTCATGAGGCCTTCGCAATACAGCCCTTAGCTCTGTGGGAGCAGGGGCCTTCTCTGCCTTGTTGCCTAGTGCAGGTCTTTGAAGATAGCAGGTCCCAAGGAAATATTGGATGGATGGATGGATGGATGGATGGATGGATGGATGGATGGATGGGTGGGTGGGTGGGTGGATGGGTGGATGGGTGGGTGGATGGGTGGAAGCACAGAAAGAAGCTGTTGGTGAAGGCTTTCTAGATGATGGAGTCTTGAAGGACAAGTGTGGGTCAAACCCTGTCAGGGAAGGGTAGTCCAGACAAAGGGCGGAGCAGTTACAGTGTGGTCACTGAGAGGATTGCAAGCCGGGCAGGGAAGCCTTTTGAAAAGGCACCTTGGCTGAGTGTAGTCAGGAGCCTGGCGGCAGCACATTTACTGTAATTACAGAAGGAAATGGTGAGCGTCTCAGCTAAGGCATGGCTGTGGGGACGAGCAGAAGTGAATGGATTTGAGAGCAACTACAGAGCTTGCCAACCAGGGTCAGCCAGGAAGGACCAGGCACGTTAGATTGGTGTGTAGGTTCTGGCTTGGCAGTGGGGTGGATGGAGGTGCCAGGCTCAGAGTTAGGGACTACAAGAGGAGGGCTGAGTTGGGGGAGAAGATAACCACATCTCTTTGGGACATACCCATGTTCTGTGCCTTTGGGAAATTAGGTGGAAATGTCCCATAAGTAGATGCTCTGAGCCTGGAGGTGGGTGATGTGGTGGAAGTAAATCACCCAGGGCCTGAGGCGGAATGCAGCTGTCAAAGGTCTGAGCAGAAAGAAAATGGGAAGATGGAGGCAGAGAAGTAGGAGCAGAAGCCAGAAAGGGTTGGTATTAGAGAAATCAAGGAACAGAGTTTCGAGGAAGATGTGAGCCAATCAATGGCCACAGGCAGCGGAGAGTCAAGCAGGTAAAGGGCACAAGGTGTTCCCTGGGTTTGGCAACCAAGAGGTCACCCGTGTTCTTTGCCAGAGACATTTTGAGAGGAAGGAGCGGAACAGAAACCTGAGCACAAAGGGTTGAATCATGAATGGGAGAGAAGGAAGCAGGCGGTGCACTACTCCCCTGGGGCTGTGGGGCCAGCCCTGGGGGACGGGGACATTTCACTGTCATTTAAACCTGCTCTGCATTTTCATCCTCTTTTCACAAGTGTGTGTACAACAGGGATTCAGTGCTCAGACCAGAGCCAGGCAGCAGGGGTCACACCCCAGCTTCGCACTCCAGTTGTGGAATCTCTGTGTCTCAATTACTTTACCTGTAAAATGGGGATGAAATCATAATGTGACTTCATAGGCTGCTGAGAACCCGGTGAGCTGATCTGTGTGAGCACTTAGAACAGAGTTGGATGTAGCACTTGCTCCTTAAACACTGACTGTCACTCTGCAGGGATGTGAAGAGAAAAATAACAAAAAGAGGAGTTGGGAAGCCTTTCCCTGTCCTTTGTGATACCCGCTTCCTGTGTGCGTTAGACACTGGTCTCTTTCTTGTAGAAAGACTCATTATCTGCAAATGTCTGTGTGTTGTGAACATCTTCCCTGTCTGTGTTTCCTGTTAGCCTTCTCCAGGCTACTTTTTCACACACACAAACACCAGATGGTTCCATTCTCAAATCTTTGTGTTCATTGTCATGTTTATTGAGGATTTTCCCTCCTCAAGAACAGATACTGAGCTGAGTTTCCTTCCAGTCATTTTATTATTTCATTTCATACTTCAACCCACTAGAATTTTTTTCTGCAGGAGGCGAAGTGGAGATAGAATTTACTTCCTCCAAATAGTTAATTGTCCTCATCTCATGAACTGAGTAATTCCTTTCTTCTCCATTGTAAGCTTTATCAGACACACATAACTTTTATCATTTATTGCAATATAAAAGCAAGACAAAAGGGAACAGAGTTAAACAACCATCATTCCATCTTGGGCATCCTGCTGCCCCCTGGGCTTTTCCCTGGCACCACACGTACCTTTAAAGGTGTGAGGTAAGGCCCTGACTGGTTTGGCTCAGTGGATAGAGTGTTGGCCTGCGGACTGAAAGGTCCCGGGTTCGATTCCGGTCGGTTGCGCAGGAGGCAGCTGATCGATGTTTCTCTTCATTGATGTTTCTAACTCTCTATCCCTCTCCCTTCCCCTCTACAAAAAATCAATTTTATATATATATATATATATATATATATATATATATATATATATATAATTTTTTTTTTTTTAAAGGCATGAGGTAAGGGTTCCATGCAGCTGCCCTCCTCCCCAGGATTCCAGAAGGAAGCAGATAGGACCTGATTTGATAAAGAGGGTGCTGTTTTTCTCACACACACACACACATGCATGTGTACACATACACTTAACACACCTACACATGCTTGTGTATACATGCTTACACTCATGCATGTGTATGCACAGACATTTGTGCATACTCACACATACATGCTCATACCTTGACACATTCACACACACATATGCCCAGTCTCATTTTTGTGTCTCTCCCTACCTAGGACACAACCACAAGGTTTCCCACCCTGCACAGAGCAGCGGGTCTGTGAAGCTGACAGTGGAGTGTGGAGAAAGGGAAAGTGAGGAGGGAGGGCCCAGTTCACCCACTGAGCCTTGAGAAGCTGAGAGCTCTGTGCCTCTCTAAAGAGTCCATTTGCCCTTGTTTGGAAGCAGGCTGACTAACCCGGGCCCTGCGTATAGTAAGCGTCATTGCAGAGCGAAGGACCATTGAGCACCCGAAAAGCATAAAGATCGCAAGATGCTATCTCACATCGGTTCCTGGAAAGGGCCGGGGGCTGGTTCTCCAAGTGCAAGGAGCCCAGCTCCGTTGCTGTTTGCACATGGCTGACCTGAGTGGACAGACCCCTCACCTCAGTGTTGGGCGGTATGCCAGCCCCAGGCTGGTAGAGTGCAGACCTGTCGCTCTAGGCTCTCGGACAGGACAGCTGACACGTCCTCAGGACTGGGGGCTCCAAGGACATCTGCCCAAGGAGCCTGCTGCTGGGAGAAGCTTAGAGAGGGCCCCAAATGCAGGTGACGTCCAGGAAGCACTGCGGGCACCTCTGTGCGCAGTGCCCAGCCCCGCCCTGGCATGTGCTGTTTGCTCCCCAGCATGTAGAGGAATGAAGTCCGCTCTGTACTGACCCGGAACGACTCACCTTTATTGTTAGTGAGAAGGGGGATTGCAGGGCACAAGGAAGGGTGGGGGCACATCTGCCTGCCTGTCTGAGATCAGAGGCTGGTCTGCTGGAGGGAGTCCCCAGGCAGGAGGAGAGACAGATGGCCACTTTGCCCTTGGTTTGCTTCTGCTGCTGACCATTTTAAAGGAACACTGTAGGCTGCCCTGAGGTACTTGCCACAAACTGAGGGAGACTA
>PVJC01001455.1:22092-93698 GCA_004026665.1 Murina feae
CTTCCCGTCTCCCTCTCTCCCCCTCTCCCTCTCTCCCCCTGGTCCTCAGTGAGTCACAGTTTGTATTCCATCACTGTTCCTTCCTGGGAGACAGTACCTTCTCTTCCCTCGGTTGGCTTGCCTGCATTGTTTATTTGCATGACAAATAGTAAGCTGAGCCAAACTTAGGAAACCACGATAAACCGATAAACCGGATAAACCGTGGCCTGTGAGCAGCAGCGGCCTGTGAGCAGCACACTATGCCCCTCTGCCTGGGATGCACCCTCTGCCGCCACCCCTTGGCTCCGTCTAGGAAAGTCCGTTTTGGGGCTAGAAGTCACCGGGTTGGGTGTGGGCCCTTCTCTGGACCAGTGCATGCAGCTGTCCTGCTCCTTCTCGCTGCCCTGCTGCCAGGACCTCCAGCGCTGGCTGCCACTGAGAGCCATCGCCCCTCTCTGACTGCCCCAGCACTTGGCCCCGGCTGCCTGCCGCGGCCACCCTGGCCTCCCGCCCCGCTGCGCCCTTCGCCCCCTCTGCCTAATCTTCCTCCGTATCTTGGCACGTCTCGCTCTTTCTTCCATTCCATGTGGAGCCAACATGTCCCTTTCTCAAAGGCACCTCCCCTGGTTCCCCCAACCCTCCAGTCTCTTGACCTGTCTCATCGATCACCACCCAAATGATCTTATTTATTGGCTTATTTACTGTCTACCCCACTGGAATGTGAGCTCCATGAGAACGGGAACTGTCCATCCACGGGGCCTAGAGTAGCACCCGGCGCTTAGCGTGCGCTCAGTAAGTAGTTCAATGAAGGACCGAGAGCCTTTGCCGCTCCCAGGGGCTGTTAGCAACCCCACCCCCCTACTCTGGGTCCGAGGAGCAGGGCTGACTGTGGGTGCTGTGATTGTAGACGGAGTCCTTCAAGCTGGGCGAGCCGTACAGCCAGTGCACGGAGGATGGCAGCGACGTGCCCATCGACAACATCTACAATGCCGCCTACTCACTCCAGGTACGCGCCGCGCTGCAGGGGACGCCCAGCCCGGCTGCGCCTGGACCCAGGCCGGCAAAGTTATGTATAGGCTGGGGTGTGTCTGGGACCAGGAACTCCAGTGAGAGTCCTTGGGGTTCATCCAGACACCTCAAGAACAACCGATGCCGGCTGGTTCCAGTCCCCTCAATCCGTCTGTAACCAGAGCTTCACTGTTTCATTGAGGTGTTCATGGAACGCAGTGTACAGCCGAGACAGGCCCACTTCCTAAACGGCCCGTGCGGGAGGCGCAGGAGCGGAGCCGTCTGGGGGGCACTGGCTGGGGGCCCCCAGCTTGGCTTCCCCACCTGGCCCCTCACTGGCCGGTGGCCTTGGGCAAGTGTGGCATCCTCGACAAGCAGAGGAGAGGTCGGATTGGATCTGAGGCTGCTAATGGGCAGCACACTATGCCCCCCACGCCTGCCAGGCTGCACACCTGGTTTTTCTGGCCTGGATGGCATTGAACGGTCAGGGAATTTTACAAGAAAACCAAAATCCCCAGCTTCTCCTGAAAGACAAGATCGGGCCTGTACCCTGCAGGATGAACAGTGGGTGGGATTGCCCACTAAATGAGGCATGTGTTCTGTGGTTCCCCACGTCCCCACCAGCCCCTGGCGTCCGACGCACGTCACAGGCCCCAGCGGTGTTTGGGTTTTCGGCCTTCGAGTGCGATCATCTGTTACGCCTTGGCCCACATTCTCAGAGTCCGCTGCCCACGGGGCCCAGAGAGGCGATGGCGTTCAGGCCGGCAGGATGGGAGGACGGGCGCCCTCTGCACTGTCCTGCTCCGTCAGAGCTGAGCTGAGAGGGACTGGGGCTCTAACTGAAGGAGACTGACAGTCAGAGAATGTCTGCTTGTGAGAAACAGAAGTGCAATCAAACTGACTTCAATACCAAAAAAGGAAAAAGGGCTCCTTAAATGACACCCGGGATAATATCTAGGGAGAGGCTGCCATGGACAAACACTTGAATGTATCAATTCACTCCACGCTCACGGTGAAGACACCAGCGCACCAGAGAGGTTAAGTCACTTGCCTGAGGTCCCACAGCCAGGAAGTGGCGAGCGTGGACTTGAACTCCAGTAGCTGCCTCCGAGCCCTGCCATTGGCTTTTATGCCATGAGCTTTGTGGGTGTTGTGGTGGCTCAGGGCCCCAAGGATCCAGTGTGGTGGCCTGGGCCTGAGATGGGGAAGGTGGGGACTGTGTCCCTCTCTGTCTTTGGCATCTGTTCCAAGTTTCCCACTTACCTGAGGGGCGGCGCTCACATGAGGAAAACGGCCCCCAAGCCCGCTCCCGCTCAGCCTGCTCTCCCCCTCTCTGCTGGTCTACATTCTCCAACACTTCCTCGCTTGGTCTCTGGAGTCGGGACCCCCCAGCCCAATTGGCTGTGGTCTCGCACGGCCATGGGAGGCTAACCCTCTGGATGAGGCATGTGGGGGCGGGGGAAGGAGGGAGAGAGAAGAAGGGGGAGCTCCCAGGGCTGGGGGGCTCCCTGGCCTCTGCATCCAGAGAGGTTAAGGGAATCACTGGATCTCCTCTTCCAGATCTGCCTCCACTCGTGCTTCCAGACTAAGATGGTGGAGAGGTGTGGGTGTGCCCAGTACAGCCAGCCGCTGCCTCCTGCAGCCAACTACTGCAACTACCAGCAGCACCCCAACTGGAGTGAGTGAGACCCGCCCGCCCTGCAGCCCCAGAGCTGTGTCAGCCGCCCTCCTGGCACCAGCTCGTGCTCGGGTGCCCTCGGGCCCTGCCCCGTGGCCTTTTTTCTGAGGGAGATACTGGCAGAGAGAGGTTAACCAGTTTTACTCCTGCCATCCAGCCTGGCTTAATGGATACTTTCCAACTAAGGACCAAATGCTACAGCCCAGCCCGTGCTGAGAGCTTGGCACCTGTGTCAACTCCAGGAGGCAAGAACTATTGATAGTACCTTTCATAGAACAGGAAACTGAGGCTCAGAAAGGTTAAGCAGCTTGCCCAAGGTCACACAGCTAGGGAGTAACAGAACCCATCAAGGGGTGCCGACCACCACCCCACCCCCAGCGCATGTCCCTAACATCACAAAGCAGCATCCGTTTCCAGGGAAGCAGGGTCTGTAGAGAACAGCAAGGGAAATTACAAGGAGACCATGAGGGCACCCCTGGAAACCCCCAGGAAAGGCCCTGTGCCCCGATGCTCATGCTGCCCTCTGCTTGCCCCTCAGTGTACTGCTACTATGAACTGCACCAGGCCTTCGTCCAGGAACAGCTGGGCTGCCAGTCCGTATGCCGGGAAGCCTGCAGGTGAGTGTGCCTGGGGTAGGCCAGCAGGGGAGGGGCTTGGCAGGGGAGGGGCCAGCATGGGGGGCCCCCCCAGCAGTGGGGGTGCAGCAGGTGGGCGGGCATGCAGGGGGTGAGCTGGCTGGGCCAGTCACACTCACTCTGTGCCTTCCTCCCTTAGCTTCAAGGAGTGGACCCTGACCACCAGCCTGGCGCAATGGCCGTCTGTGGTTTCTGAGGTCAGTTCTTCCACCCCCTCTTCCTCCTTGAGCTCCTCAGCCTGGAGCCTGATGCCTGGCTGTGTCCTCTGGCCTCGGGGGTGACACCAGGGGAGGCCCGGCTGGGGGCTGGGGCTGAGTGCAGAGGGCAGAGGGGCTGGCCGGCCTCTCGGCATTGCCCAGGACACACCTTCTTTCTCTCTCACAGAAATGGTTGCTGCGCGTTCTCACTTGGGACCAAGGCCAACAAATAAAGAAAAAGCTGAACAAGTAAGTTGACCTCCTCCCTGTTTCCTCTGCCCTGGACACGGCCTCCTCGCTTGCTTCCTCGTTGCCAAAGCTTCTCCTTTTCGTTCACTCCTTCACTCGACAGATACTTACTGGCTTGGCCATGAGCCAGGTCGTGCCCTAGGCCTGTGGCTCTTGAGTGCTTTGCCCACGACGCACAGTAAAACATACTTTTCCACTGTGGCCCATTGTCTACACGACCAAAACCTCAGCTCGTAGCACGTCTTCTGCGTGTGCACGCGGGCAGCTCTCAGAGGGCGCGTGCTCGCCAACTGAGCCAGCCCTTAACGCCCATTCTGATTGCCCAGAGCAGCTCTGAGCGATTAGTGCTTGCATTAGTTGGTAAAAATTATGACTGTTTCTATGAATGCAATCTGACACTTGCTATTTCATTTCACTCGGCAAAAGGCACTGGTCCTGACCCAGTGCATTTATCTCATGGTTCCTGACATATCAGGATCTAGTTGGAAAAATACTCCGCAGAGCCTTGCACTTCCAATCCCATTGAATTTTCCACATGGAAGTGCCTTTCCAAGGTTCCTTTAGCCAAACTCAGCCCGGGGACCTCAGCAGATGGGGGGGGGGGACGGCAGCAGCATGGGGGCTGCGTGGGGACTGACAGCTCTGAGTTCTCCCATCCAGTGCCCAGCACCAGCCAGGAGCCAGGCTGAGCCCACCACCTCCTCAGTGCTTTGTGCCAGGTGCTTTGTGAGTGCTGGGATCCCAGGATGACTGAGCAGACATGACCCCTGCCCCCAGGCTGCTTCTGACCTAGTGATAAAGACAGGCGTGCGTACTGTTCAGCCAGCATTGCAAATCGCTGACTCCCAAGGCTACATTCGCTCCACAAAACCCACTGTTGCCAGCTTTTCCTGAAAAGTCAAAAGTTCTAGCAACAGAAAACCTCCATTCTTGCGTAGCTCCAAAGAGCTTAGTCATAGCTGCCCTTTTGAAATAAGTGTGAACTTTCCAGCTGTGTTAGTTCCAGCTGGAGGCAACTCAGTCCAGCCCGCAAGAGTGTGGCCTTTGAAGTCAGCTCTCTAGGTGTGAACGTGGGCTCTGCCAGTTATGAGCTGTGTTGTCTTGGGCAAGTCGCTTACCAATTCATTCTTAATCTCCACATCTGTAAAAGGGGCAGGATGAACACATCCTGCTTCATAGGGTTGTAAGAATTAGGTGAGTTAATCCACACAAGGTTCTTGTAACAGTGCTTGGCAACACAGAAAGTATCCAATAAATATTAGCTGCTATAATGGTTATTGTCATAACGACCTTCCATGCAGCTTACCTCACTCATTTACATTACCTGCCTGTCTCCTGAGACTGCAATCAAACAATCACAAATGTCCAAGGCTTACTGAAGAGCAGGGCGCTCTGGGCGTGTAGCTGGGTGGCTGACTTAGGAGGTTGGAGAGTGGTTCTCTGAGTGACAGGTGAGCTGAGCAGCCAGGCCCTGGCTGGATGTGCTCTGGGTACAGAAGGAGTACTGTGGGCATGGCCCTGAGACCCCGTGGAGCTCAGAGCCTGGGCTGTGCTGGGGGCTGAAGAGCTGGTCACCTGGTAGAATGCAAAGGTGCCCAACTCACCTATTTGGGTTCCTGCAGGACAGACCTCGCCAAACTCTTGATATTCTACAAAGACCTGAACCAGAGATCCATCATGGAAAGCCCTGCCAACAGTGTGAGTAGCGCCCTTCTGGGACCTGTCCCGGGTCTGCAGATGTGCCCATCTGCCTGGCCTCGAGCAGAATCAGATCATGGGGTTCCAGCCTGGGGTAGTGGGGGCACCACGGGCCAGCCAGGCGGGCAGAGGAAGTGGGGACAGGAAGCCTGCCCACTTCTTCCTCTGACCTGTTCAGGGTCCAGGCTAGCCAGAGGCTCTCATGGGGATCACGATCACTGCATGTGGCCAACTCAGGTGGGCTCTGTCTTAATGATGTGGCTTGGCCTCTCCTACAGGTGGAGATGCTTCTGTCCAACTTCGGTGGCCAGCTGGGCCTGTGGATGAGCTGCTCCATAGTCTGCATCATTGAGATCATCGAGGTCTTCTTCATCGACTCTCTCTCTATCATTGCCCGCCAACAGTGGCAGAGGGCCAAGAAGTGGTGGGCCCAGAGGCAGGCACCTGCCTGCCCTGAGGCTCCCCCCAGCCTTCGGGGCCAGGATAACCCGGTCCTGGATATAGACGATGATCTGCCCACTTTCACTTCTGCGTTGCGCTTGCCTCCAGCCCCAGGGGCTCAGGTGCCTGGCACACCACCTCCCAGATACAATACCTTGCGTTTGGAGAGTGCCTTCTCCAACCAGCTCACTGACACCCAGGTGCCAGCTGAGTCCTGAGGTGGAGCAGGGAAGAGAGATCTAGCCAGGACCGCCAGCCATGGCCTGAGCACTTGGGCCCTGTCTCCTGCGCACAGAGGGGCCCTCTGCACCCACTCAGGGCTTTTCAGAGACTTTGACTGGATGTCCGCCTTGAATAAGAAGATGGGGCCTGGGCGTGTGCAGGGAGAGCCATCCCACCGAGACAGGCCCTGCAGTGCAAACCCTCTGCTCTGGTGCTCCAGCGGGGACGGGGCCCAGGAAGTCACACCTGGCAGAGTTCTTTGCCAGAACTTGAGAAACACTCCTCAGCTGCCAGCCAGGTTGGGGCCCAAGGATGTGAGCTCTGGTCTGGGGGCCTGACAATGCCGGCTATGCCCACAACAGGAGGAAGCTCCAGCTGGGCCTGGAGCTGTTTGTGAACGAACTGTTTCAGTCACACGGGGCAACGGCTCCTCTGAGGCCTCAGGCAGAGTCCTGGAGTGTGTAGGAGGGAGAGGGTACAGGAGGAGGCCTAGGGGTGTGAGAGGAGGCCTCTGGGAGCAGGGGGTGGGGCCGTGCTCGGGGCAGCTAAGCCAGTGCTCCGGGCCTCTTTCCCAAGCAGAGAGGAGCCAGTTAAAGGGCACTGCTGGACATGTCTGTCCAGTGGAAGCCCGAGGCATAAAGGGTTGTATCCTGATAGACGGCTCCTCCTCCAGGCAGACCCCGCGCCACTCCCTCCCCCAGCCACACCCTCCAACATGACACAGCTCATGTATTAAGCACAGAGTGGGTCGGTGTCTCGTTCTTACAGAGTTCAGCGTTGGGCTGCAAACTGTGACCCTCAGGCCAAACCCTGGTTTTGCCTGTGACCTAAGAATGGGTGTTTTATCCTCCACTTCTCTTTAAAAATATCAAAAGAAGAGTATTTTGTGACTCATGCAAATCCTACAAGCTTTTGATTTCAGTCCATGAATAAAAATATCGTTGGAACACAGGCAGGCCTCTTTGCTTACAGACTGTCCGCAGCTGTGTCTGTGCTAAAAGCACAGCTGAGCGCAGTCACAGCGCTGAGGGCTCCCTGGCCCTGTACAAAAAAAAGTCTCCTGGCCTTGGATGAGCACATCAGGTAAGTACGACGATCCCATTTTATGGAGGAAGAAACAGAGGCATAGAAAGGCTATTACTCAAGGTGACACGGCCGGAAGCTGTAGAGCTGGGACTAACTCCAGGCAGTGTGACCCCAGAGCCTGGCACGTGATCACATCCTCCTTTTGCATCCAATCGGAGTCTGTGCCTTTTGAGGGTGAGGCTCGAGTCAGTTCCAGTGGGAGGAGGGAAAGGCTGGCTGGACACGGCGATATGGGGCAGAAGGAACTCCTGCAGCCACAGCCTGCGTGTCAGGACCGCTTCCCAAGCAAGGTTGGCGCTCACAGAGGCAGGAGTGTTAGTTAAAGAGCAGGGGCTGTGGGACCCTGCCTGGTCCAGGGACACCTGGTCCAACCTGATCCCAGGCCTGTGGTGGCTACAGCCACCCTGTTCCATGCGGTGGTTCACCGGACCCCTTGCGGGAGGAGGGGGGGCGGGTAGGGCGCTGCAAGGAGGCCTGGCAGCCAGCGGGGAAGAGGTCACCGTGACCCCAGGCTGTCTGAAGCGCCTTGAGGAGTGGGCTCAGAAGCCAGGGCTGATGCAGGCAAGCATCAGGTTACAGAGGGCGCCAGCCTGGCTGCCATCCATGCCAGGCTGGGTGGCTGCAGCCAGTGCAGACCGGGAACTTGCTGTGGATGCCTGCCTGGACATTGCCCGGAGGGAACTTCCTCCTCCCCACGGCACAGTCAGGCATCAGCATGATGTCACCCATAGGAATGTGTCCATCGAGGAGGGGTTGTTGCTGGCTCTGTCCAGGGTGAGGCCGTGGGCACCTGGAGCCAACAGCTGCCATTTGTCCCCCAGAACACGTGCAATCACACCCCATGCTCCAGCCACTCCCGCTTGCCTGGCACCGAGCTCGGGGCTTATGCTCCTGTGAGGCCAAGCGTGGCCCTCTCCCCCTCCGCCCATGCCTCCAGGCCAGGTACACATGCCACCACCGCTGTACCATCTCCACACACCTTTGCTGCCCCAAGGAGCTGGAGCCTCTCCATCACGGCGTTCCCATCCCTTAATAGGTTATTTGTCCCTTCATCTGTCTTGCACTAAATGGTGAACTCTGTCCCCGGACTGGGGCAGGACTGAGAAGGTGATGGCATTTAGGGGCAGTTTATGGAGCTAATAAAAATAGCGACGGCTGATATTTGTCCACGCTCCCTGTTTGCCGGCTTCTGCTTACTGCCTCGCACACAGCAGCTTGTGGGACTGTCACGCACAGGTATTCTCACAAATAAGGAAACTGAGGCCCAGAGAGTTCTAGGGGCCCCACCACTCGATGCGATCCACAGTGCAGAACCGATGCAAGCTCTCCCGAGAGGCCAAGCCCACCTGCCCCAAGGAGGTGCCCTCGGTCCTCTCTGGCTTCAAGACTGCCCAGCTGAAAGGCCCTCTTGTGCCAAGATGGCAGGGGCAGGGGCACGGAGAAACTCTTCATTCCCAGACCCTTTGGACAAGCAGCCCCCGTGGCCAGGAGTTACTGACTCCAAGGGACAATGGCGCCATGTATAGGTCATGGTTACGTTTGTTCTCAGACTCTCTGCACCTCTGTCCTCCCTGCTCCTCAGACTCCCTTCCCGGGCCCCTGAGTCCCAGACCCAAGTGTCCCCACAGCCCACATGACATGTCCCAGTAACAGACACCTCAGACTCAACCCGGCCCCTGTGAGCTGCACCCAGGGGAGGAGGGAGCTGGCAAAGACGCTGACCCCTCCTGGGCCTGAACCACCAGCGGGAGCTCTGGGCTGGACAGGGCCCGCGCGTCGGCGGATGTGGGTGAAGCCACCGGAGGACAAGCAGGTGAAGAGGAGGAGAGAGGCTGGAGCCCGGACCTCTGTGCTCACGTAGCAGCTGGAGCAGGAGCAGGAGCCTGGACACGAGGCTCCCCTCCTCCCGGCCCTGCTCTGACCCTCATGTGGCTGTGCAAAGCCATTATGCTACACAATATAGACACAGACAGGTTGCATGATTCCACTGATATGAATACTCCCAGTGAGCCAGTCCATAAACACAGAAGGTAGAGCAGCAGTTGTCAGGGGCAGGGAGAGGGGAGGAGGCAGAGTGGCCACTCAGTGGGCACAGGGTCTTGTCTGAGATGAAGACTCTTTGGGACTAGAGGGAGATGAGTGTATGAAATGCCACTCAACTGGACACTTTAAAATGGCTAATTTTATGTTGCATGAGTTTTACCTTAATAAAAAAAAGTAAAAAAAAAATTTTTTGTTTAAATAAAAAGAGTGAGTTGACAAAGAAAAAATGAGAAATGAAACTAAAAAGACAAGCAAGATGCACCTATGGTGGCAATCAATGGGAGCTCGGCGAGGGGTGGGGGGCAGGTGGGAGGAGGAGAGGGGGAGGCTGCTCAGAGGCACGCAGCCAGGGCTGGTGGCAAGTCAGCCCCCACCTCGGGGCGCACACGGGCTTGCTGTCCTGCTTTCTGACCGCACATATGTGTTTCTGCTCTCCTCCAAAGAGCACAGTTTTGCACAATTTGAAAAATCTCAGAAAAGAAAGAAAATGGTGGATAGCCGTCACATAAGGATCTGGGGATTTACCCTAACAGCAGCATGGTGTCCCGGAAACACACGAGGGACAAATGTCCCTTCCCCACTGGCGGAGGCAGCCGAGACCTGCCCCGGCCGCCCCACGGTCAGGTCAGCTCCTTTGCTGAGG
This sequence comes from Murina feae, assembly GCA_004026665.1. Taxonomy (NCBI): domain Eukaryota; kingdom Metazoa; phylum Chordata; class Mammalia; order Chiroptera; family Vespertilionidae; genus Murina; species Murina feae. The sequence goes on from PVJC01001455.1 coordinate 31,972, forward strand.
CAGGGCAGCGGGTGGAGAGGCCCGATCGGCAGGATTCCTGGGACGCGGCTTTAATTGCAGGCTGCAGACCCACGCGCCTCACTGTGCCCGGCTGGAAGCTGGAGGAGCCGGAGGTGACAGGAGCTGACTGTCAACCTCCTTCAGCCTCCTTGGCCCTCCGCCCCGCCCACCCGCAGGTGCAGGCGGCAGCGACAGACTCTGATGTGGCAGCTGTTTGCTGACGAACTGCGTGCACTCAGAAATCGGACAGCTGCCTTTTGTTCTTTTAAAATAACACTACCAAAATGCACATTTGTTTTCATACAAAAGTAATAAATGTTGTGTTAGGAATCTTGTCTGCAGATGCCAAAAACCTAACTCACCTTGGAGGCCCCAGACACGTGTCCCATCTCTTCCCACCCGACAAGAAAGCAGCCTTCTCGCCTTGACCGGTGTGGCTCAGTGGATAGAGCGTCGGCCTGTGGACCGAAAGGTCCCAGGTTCGATTCTGGTCAAGGGCATGTACCTTGGTTGCGGGCGCATCCCCAGTAGGAGGTGTGCAGGAGGCAGCTGATCGATGTTTCTCTCTCGTCGATGTTTCTAACTCTCTATCTCTCTCCCTTCCCGTCTGTAAAAAGTCAATAAACTACTTTTTTTTTTTTAAAGAAAGATGGAAGATTAATTCTCCTTTAAAAAAAAAAAGAAGAAGAAGAAAACAGGCTTCTCTCTCACAACCAACGTGACCCCACAGGCTTGCGTGGACACACTTGGGTCACGGGTCTGCACCGCAGCACAGACACTGGGCGGTGCAGCACTGCGGCTGCCAGGCCCGCCGTGTGCGCCTCTGTGTGTGCTGGGCAGGCCTCTCACCTGCGAACCTCCCGCCCACCGTGCGGGAGAGGGCGGGAAGGGGTCACCAAAGAGCCGCAGTCCTGCTGCTGCCGTAAGGCGGAGGGTGAAACCTGCTGCGGGAACTCAGACCGCGCAGAGGAAAACACAGAGCAGCACTCTCCCACCACGGCGGGCTTTCTTCCTGAAGCCACCGCGTTACCTTCTCACACCTGAGGGAGCTCACTCACACTCAGAGGGTGCCCAGCCAGCACCGTGACAGAGACAGCGATTCAAGGAAGAACACGAGAAAGGGAAGAAAAGCAGAGGGAGCTGATGGCAAGTCAGCGCCCACCTCAGGGGGCAGGCACGGGGCTTGCTGTCCTGCTTTCTGACCACACATATGTGTTTCTGCTCTCCTCTAAAGAGCACGGTGTTGCACAATTTGAAAAATCTCAGAAAAGATTTTTTCTTTGGGGAGACGTGAGGCTGGCTCTCCGAGGGTCCCTGCCCATCTCCTGTGGCCAGCCCACTGGCGGTCCCCACCAGCCCGAGGACACACTGCTGCCTCCTCAATGCCTCTAGTCTCCCATCCACCCACCATCAACGTGTTTACCCACTCACGTGGCCGTTCGCAAACCCATCCACCATTTTGCACCGCCCATCCAATAATTACCTTCTAAACTCTGAAGTCAGCCCTAACCTGTTTTGCTCAGTGGATAGAGCATCAGCCTGGGGACTGAAGGGTACCAAGTTTGATTCCAGTCAAGGACACATGCCTGGGTTGCAGACCTGATCCCTGGGGGGCAGTAGTGGGGGCAGGAAGCAACCAATCAATGACTCTCTCTCATCATCGATGTTTCTGTCTCCCTCTCCCTTCCTCTCTGAAATCAATAAAAATATATTTAAAAAAACAAACAAATAAACAAAAACTCTGAAGTCAGACTACCTGGCCCTAGGACCGGGTTTAATCCAGGTCCCAACACTTTCAGCTCTTTGGCTTTGGTCACGCTACTTAACCAATCTGTACCTCACTTTTCTCATCTGTGAAAGGGAGCTAATAACCATTGCCACTGCGTAAGACTGGTTTTGAGGATAAAATGAAATAAGGCAAATACTAAAAGCTTAGCTAATAGTCTGACTCACAAAAGATCCTCGGTAGAGTGTTCTAGCGTTAGGTTTTTCTTGTTTTTATAACATTTCGTGTTTTTATTATCAGACATTTGCCAGGTAACTGAATAGGCTAAGATTGGGCCAGCACAGCAACTTTTCCCTCTTTGCTGCCCTTGAGGCAAATTATGGCTACAGAGAACCGTGAGGAGTCAAGGAAATGTCCTCCAGGACTTACTGATAAAAACAAACACACAACCACTGTATCTTCATTGTCTAAAAAAGCAGCTCAGATTTTGCAACGCCTCAGAGTCCTCAAGGTCTGGCCCTGAGACCTGCTGTTGCTGATTACACTTCCTGGCTGAGGGCTGGGTACACTAGACCACTGGGGGCCCCCATTTTAATGCAGTGTGTGGTGGAGGGGCGGACAGTCAGGCACTAGCCCGCCCCTCACATCCTTGATGGGTTGTTTATGGAAACGGACAGGCTTACAGAAAACCTCCTCATCCCTTCTCCCTCCGGAGCAGAGACGTCAGGGAAGGGAAGAGGCCTCGGGAGGCTGCTAGCTGCCTCTGCAGAGGAACTCTGGATCTAGGTCTCAGAACCGGGCTCGAGATCCTGAAATAAGGTTCCAGGCCCTCCTGAGTGACGACGCAGTTCATGCAATAAGGAGAGACTCTTGTGGGCGAGGAGGGGTTCTTCGAAAGTCACCTCACAGTGATCTGATCATAAACTCCTAACTGGGCAGGTCATGGTGGGCCGCCACACCCTGACACATAACTTCTTCAGTGAAAGGTTTACCTTTACCACAGCAAGCCCTGTCCACCGCTCTTGCTCGTCTAGGTTAACACGGCTTTGAAATCCAGATCCCCGGGAGGAGCAGCCGCCCTCGGGAGAGCACATATTCCCCTTAACTAACCTGCATCCCCATCTTGCTCTCTCCCACCTCCAGCAATCTTCCCGAGTTCCCCCCTAATTCCAGACGCACAAAGGCACCTGCAGACTCTCACTCTGAGAAGCATTTTTCTCGGTCTTTCGAGATCTTGCTTCCTGGCACGGCCTCTCTTTCTCAAATAAATTCTCATGAAACCTCTCTGCAGATGTGGGCGCTCTTATGCTGACGCTGCGGCTTCCCTGGCCAGGCCAGTTTGCTCCAGAGGCTCGGCGCTAAGTCTGAACAGGGAGAAAAGAACAGGATCAGGGTTTGGCATGGGGCCTAAATAAAGGGTCCATCTATGGCCAGAGGAGGGCCCAGCCCAAAGGCAGGGTCAGGGGTCAATCTGTGGTCAGAATCAGGGTTCAACCCAGGGCGCACGCAGTCCCTGAGCAGGTCCCTGGTCCTGATAACCCTGCTTGCTCTTGGTGGAGGCTGCTCCTTGCCCAAGGTGTTTCTCAAGGTGGACGTGCTGACCTTTTCTGTCACTTCTGTGTCATTTCTTTGAAGCTCCTGGCACAGGTCATACCAGCCCTGCTCATTCTTGCCCACCTCACCCACTGTCACCCCTGGAAGACTTCAGCCCCGATGCCCTGTTTTATTTTTGTATTTGTGCTTTTTTCATTGTGGCAGATACCGCAGCTCACGATGGCTTTGGCAAAGGAGAGGGAGGGAGAACATTTTGACTCACTGAGATGAAATGATCAGATGCATCCAGCTTTAGGCATGGACGGACCTAGCTGTCTGTCAGCCGTTGGGGCTCCCTGCATCCTTCTCCCCATTTCCCTGATCTCCTTGCCTTTATGCTTAGACCACTTCTCTTCTACAGTGGGAAGATGGTCTTCCCCCAGGGACCCTTCTTCCCCAGCTTTCATGAGTCAAACTCACCAGAGGACTCTGATTGGTCCTGCTTGGATCACATGCCCAACTCTGAACCAATCACTGTGGCTGGAGGATGGAGTATTCCTGTTGGCCGTTTTTGCATCACATACACATCCCTGCTAAGGGTGAGTTCTGCCCAAATCACACGAACCCCCAAAGAATGGTGCTGAGCAAATAAGCATAGGTCCTAACCTTGAGCTATATAGGTCCTGAACTTGAACTGGGAACGACCCCCTCAGTCAGGAGACCTCACACTTCCCTGAGTTCCTCCCTTTCAATTGCGTTCACCTCCATTCCTCTGTAGCCAACCACTCCCAAGGCCACCTTTTGGATATAGACATACCTCCCATCCCTCCACCTTTCCTACTCTGTCCTCCCTCCCCCCTGCTTCCTGACCCAATTCGAATCTCAGGACCCTCAGTCTCCCTAGATTTCCAGCTAATCAGCCCTCTCCCTTATTTCCTTCCATCCTAGACCTCATGTGTAAGACTTCTACCCCCTCTCACACCGTCAGCACCTTTCACCCTCACAGCCCTGGCCAGTCCAAGTGGGTTTTCTCTCTTCCTGCCAGTGGGCTCCCCAGTGGGGACAGTCACGGGTGTGTGCCATTGTACACATTTGTGGTAATGTCGGTGACGTCACATAACACTTCTCAAACTTTAATATGCACCTGACTCACTTGGGGGTCAAACTGCAGATGCTGACTTCCTAGGTTGGGAGTGAGGTGTGAGAGTCTAAGAGTTCCCAAGTGAGGCCGAAGCTGCTGACCAGCCAGGTTTTAGCAATCCTCCACTTCAGTGTCGCCCCACCTTCAGTGTTCCCACCTTCGAGAACCAGCTGGGCACCTGCTAAATACAAAGGCGATAAGCCCTTCCTGGGACTTCTCACTGAATAGGCATGGGCCAGAGACCTAGGCACTCCTGATTTTAACACATTCCGAGCGGCTGTTAACTCCGGGGTAATTGGGAAATACTTCTGTCTCATGATCATGTGGTTTATGACTCACTCTGGCTTCCAGATCTTCTCTGTCATCCACCAGTTCCACATCTGGTCTCCCAGAGAAAACCCACGTGGGCTGGTGTGAGCTCTCCTGTCAGGAAACTCCAGCTGCACCTCCTCTCATCTTTGTTCTTTTCCATCCAGTTTTGGAGAAAGAGGCACATCTTCACCTTGGCCCATCCCACCGCCTTCCTCACACGTCTTGTTCAGCGCCAGCTCCCCTTGTGCCTTCGCCTCTGCCCCCTCCCGACCCCACGTCTGCCTTCACAGACTCTTCTGCCCTAAAATCCCTCCCCACTGAGACCCCATCTTCCTCTCCGCTTCACCGCCAAGCTGTTCATTTGTTCAGTCGCTCTCTCTCTAGTTTACAGCACTCTGTTTAAAAAGTCATATTTTAAAAATCAGTGGACTTATTTTTTAAACGTTTAAAAATTTCTTTTTATTTTGAAATTGTTTTAGATTTACAGGCGAGTCACAAAAATAGAGCAGAGTTCTTGGATCCCCTTCATGCAGCTTTCCCTGAGGTTAACATCTCACAGAACTAGGCGCATTGGTCAAAACTAAGAAGCTGACGTTGCTGCGATGCTAGAAACTAAACTCCCAACTTCATTCGATGTCACCTCTTTGAAGATGTGTCTGTTCAGGTCCTTTGCCCATTTTTTAATGAGATAGTTGGTCTTCTTGGTTTTGAGTTGTATAAGTTCTCTATATATTTTGGAAATTTATCCCTTATTGGATGAATCATTGGCAAATATGTTCTCTTATGGAGCTGGCTCCTTTTGCATTTTGTTGGTGGCTTCTTTTGCTGTGCAGAAGCTTTTTAATTTAATGTGGTCCCATTTGTTTATTTTTTTTCTGTGTTTTCCTTGCCCTTGCAGACAGCAAAAATATCGCTTTAAGAGATGTCTGAGATTTCCTTGCCTTTGTTTTCTTCTAGGATTTTTAGAGTTTTGTGACTTACATTGAAGTCTTTTATCCATCTTTACTTTATTCTTGTGTATGGTGTAAGTTGGTGGTCTGGTGGCATTTTTTGCATGGTCCTGTCCAGTTTTCCCAACACCTTTTATTGAAGAGACGGTTTTTACTCCATTGTGTAGTATGCTCTTGCCTCCTTTGTCAAATATTAATTGAGCATAAAGGTGTGGGTTGATTTGTGGGTTCTCTATGGTGTCTCACTATCTAACTTCCTTGTGCCAATACTGGGCTGCTTTGACTACAGTGGCTTTGTTGTTGTTCTATTTTTATTTTAAGTTTTTGATAGGTTCACATGGTTTAAAATTCAAAAGGTAGAAAAGAATATTTAGCCCACATCACTCATTCTCATTTCCCACTCACCCAAACCCATCCTCTCCCGAATTATTATATAGATCAAAACATGCTAAAGGCTACAAGCGTGTTCCAGGATGGATAAGTTATTATTTTGCTTGGTCAATCCCTTATTACTGGATATTGAGGTTGTTTCCACTGCTTTACATTACCTATGACACTTTGATTTCACAGCCTTTACCTCTGCCCCGTTGTTTAATTATTTCCTGAGGGTAAATTCCTAGTGAGTATTGACACTTTGAGGGGGGGGTCTTTTTATTTCACATTTATTTCTACAAAAATTACATACCACTTCCCTACAGTCTAAGAGGCCATACCAATCAGGTGGCGGTGATGTTTGAACTTGCATTTCCTTTGTAACCAGAAAAGTTGAGGCGAGTTTATTCGGTGTCTGTGCACAGGTGGATTCCTTCACTGCCTCCACTTCCTCGCTCCCCGTTGACTCTTCAACTGCTTAAATCTGGGACCCAGCTCCGCCCCTCCCCCATCAAGACGCTCCAACCAAGCCTGTCACTCAAGTACCCCACCAAATGGTCCCTTCTCTTCCTCATCCTGTGTAATTTCTCTTTGTCACTGAACATTGTAGGTCAGGCCATCCTTTAAAAAAATTTTGTGGTTCTTAAACTAAGCCTGTTTTTTTAAAATCTACCTTTGTTTAAGAATTCACAAATTTCTGTATCTAATTCGAGCTTTGACAAACATATTCAGTCATGTAACCATCACCACCATGATCATAATCTATAATATTTCCATCACAACAAAAAGTTCCCTTGTGCCTCTTTGAAGGCAATCCCTTCCCATCTCCACTCCTCGGCAACCAGTAACCTGCTTTTTATCTCGAGTTTTGTCTTTTCTCAAATTTTATGTAAGTGGAATCATGTAGTACTTGGGATTTTGCTTGTGGATTTTTTCACTTCACATAATGCTTCATCACTGTTGTTGTGAGTACCCTTCATTCTTCTTGACTTCGTTCCTTTACTCTGTTTATGGGTATACTACAGTTTACTTACTCATCCACAGGATGATGGACTTTTGAGTTGTTCCCAGTTCGGGGCTATTTTGAAAGCAGCTGTTAAGAACATTCAAGTAGGCCGGCTGGTGTGGCTCAATGGTTAAGAGTCAACCTATGAACCAGAAGGTCACAGTTCAATTCCCAGTCAGGGCACATGGAGGAGGCAGCCAATTGATGACTCACTCTCATCACTGATGTTTCTCTCTCTCTCTCCCTTTCTGAAATCAATAAGAAATATATTTTCAAAAACAGAATATTCAAGTATTAGTCTTTCTGTTACCCTAAGTATTTTGTGGTGTTTTTTTCCCTTGGGTGAATGTTTAGGAGTGGAATTACTGGAACACTGTGAAGGTGTGTGTTTAACTTGGTAAGAAGCTGCCAACCTGTTTTCCAAAGTAGCTCCACCAGCAATGAATGGGCGTTCCAGTTACCCCACATCTTCGCCAACATCACAGTGACTGGTTCGAATCCCTGGTGAGTTTGATCTAAGGAAGCTGGTGGGGGAGGGAAGGGCCTCATTTCCTTTTATATGAATGAGCTGTCAAAGCAATATAAGCTTGTTGCACTTTGTTGGTCTTTATCATTCTAGCCGTACTGATAGATTGGAGGTGGCATTTCATTGTGATTTAGAGTGCATTCCCTAATGACGGATGAATTGGAGCATCTTTTCCATGTGCCTATTTGCTACTCGTATATCTTCTTCAATTAAATTGTTAAGTTTAAAAAAAGTAGGGTGACACACATTCATGGTTTTAAAGTAATTTAAAAACAACAGGAGGGAGCCCTGGTCAGGTGGCTCAGCCCGATTCCAGGTCAGAGCACATGCCCAGGTTTTGAGTTTGATCCCTGATTGGGGTGCATGCAGGAGGCAATCCATGGATGTTTCTCTCTCTCTCTCTCTCTCAGTTCCTGGTTTTGGCTTTGGCCTTATTTCTCTGATTTTTTTTTTTCCTTCTCCTTCTTCTTTGCTGGCTTCCCTTCCTCCATTTTCCTTCTTCAAATGGTGATTCTCCATGGTTTTCTCCACAGCCCTCTACTCACTCTACTTCACACTTCTGGACTATTCTGTTCTTGCCCTCAGCTGCCATTATCCCCTCCTTACAGTTCCAAGCTCTGGGAACTCCAAATCCACATTGTCAATTGCCTTCTAGAAATTTCTACTTCAACACCCATCAAACAACTAAGTCTCTATGTTCAAAACCGGACTTGGTCTCTTTCCCTTTCAAAACTGCTCATCTTCCCGAAATGTCAGCTGGTGGCACCTCCATCTAACCAGGTAGTCAGACAAAAACCTGGAGGTCCTTCCACCCTGCCCCAATCCATTCGTAGTAGGCAGTTAGATGGGCCAACTGTAGAGGGTCACCAGAGCTGAGAGCCCTGGAGCCTAGCAACAGGCAAAAGTAGGAGGGCTGTGTGCCCATAGCCTTAATGACCCACTTCCCTGGCGCCAATCAAGCAGTGGAGACCAGGACCCAAAGGAGACAACAAGAAAGCTGATGGGTATTTTATTGAATCCTCCCGGGACAGCAGAAGAAAGAGCTCGGGATGGAGGACCCATCTCGGCTCGGCTCGGCTCTCTAAGGAACATCACCCAGCCTTTCCCCACCTGCTCCCTGGCGTGTTTTCCTTGCTATTTCTCTCCTTTCCTACGCTCCAAAGACCTTTCTTTTGCTGTAACTTGTTTCCTGAGCCCATTTCTTCTATGGCTCACTTCTTCTACCTCTGAGACTTTCTAAATAAACTTTCTCTTCTGGGTTGAGTCTTGGTTCTGAATTCTTTCTTAGCCAGAACTCAAGGACTGAGGTTGCTGAGCCGAGGTTGACACCTGGTGCCATTTTCTGCCACTAAAGCAATCAGTCACCGCGCCCTTAAATGTCAGGCAGCCTTCAAAGAAAGTGGCTCCAATGCCTTAAACAGAGCCTTGACGTAGACACCTTCGTCAGGGGGCTCCCTCACACCGTGGCCTGCACTGCTCTCCACATGGTCCCATGGTAGTTCTTTTATCTGATGTTTCCACGACACTCCGCTAGATCTTTTTGTCTTAGGGGATTTACTGTGATTAGGAAGTTATTGAAAGTTGTGATATTTTACATAAGTAATGGCAGCCTCAGGGCCTCATCTGCAGATGTAGCCGTGGGAAGTTTGGGATGGCACAGCCCAGGAAGGGGCTCTAAGAGATGCTGAACCTCCAATCTGGAGCAAAGGTTCATCATAATTCACACTGCTGACAGTCTTACTGCATTCCAGACACTACGCTGATGAGTGGCACACGTGAGCTCATCTGATCCTCACAGTGGCCTATGGCCCCTCATCTGATTGCACTTCCTATGGTTTCAGTTATCCAGGGTCATCCTCTGTCTAAAATATTAAATGGAAAATTCTAGAAGTAAAAAATTTATAAGGTTTAAATTGTGTCCGTCTGAGTGATGAAATCTCTTGCCGTCCCGTGCCTGGGACATGCGTTATGTCTTTGTCCCAGTGTACTGACTGTGTGCAGTCCCTGCCCGCAGGTCACTGAGCCTTCAGATCAGTTACAGAGAGAGAGCCTACATCCACATACTTTTATTACAGCGCATTGCTATGATTGCTTTATTTTATTATTAGTTATTGTTAATCTCTTACTATGCCTAATCTATAAATTAAACTTTATCATAGGTATATATGTATGGGGGGAAACATAATACACAATGAGGTACTATCTGGGGTTTTAGGCATCTACTGGGACTCTTGCAACATATCCCTCTGTTGCTAGGAGGGACTAGAGTATTAGTCTTATCCCTGTTAGGGTCGCTGAAGGAGGAACGCACGAGGCCAGTGTGGTAAGGGATTATGAAATGTATTAAGTCACCTGGGTACCAGATGGGCTGAGCCCCAAAATGGCGCCAGCCCCCAGGGACAGGGGGTCAGAGGTTTTAAAGGACTTGATGCAGGCTTTTTCTGGGCAGAGAATTCTCTGGGCAGGTCTGGATCCTGGGAAGGTCTGGAGGGGAGAGAGAATGGTCTTAGCAAGAGGAATGTGGTCTAAGTGAAAGGGAATGTCCATTGTGAAGTGGCCTAAAGATCAGTTCCCAGGGGAGGGGTATTGATTCAATTATTTGATTAAGCCTAACAACCCCCATTTTACACAGAAGGAAACTGAGGTTCTGAGAACTGAAGTAACTTTTTTTTTAATGCACTACACTCCAGCACAGCAGCTGACCGAGGCCCTGGGGAACTCGGCCGCAGACATGCCTCGGTGGTTAGTGCAGCGTCAGAGGGCTGCCCAATGCCCCGCCCTTGCTCACTGCTTGCCTGAGCCCTGAGAACAAGTTCCTGATGCCCCCTGGTAGGCTGTCCCTACCACAGGGACCTCAGGACACCCGCCCAGGTTAGGAGAGCTCGGCTCCCTCTACCCTAGGCCTGTCTTATTCCCTGGATCTTTTCTGATTACCGGCCACCATCTGGGCCCGAGACAAAAACAGTGTGTTGCCTTACCTAGTTTGTCTCAATGCAGAGTGTCAGCGTGCAGACTGAAGGGTCCAGGGTTTGATTCTGGTCAAGAGTACATGCCTGGGTTGTGGGCTCGATTCCCAGTAGGGGGGATGCAGGAAGCAGCCAATCAATGATTCTTTCTCATCATTGATGTTTCTATCTCCCTTTCCCTCTCCCTTCCTCTCTGAAATCAATTAAAATTAAAAACTAAACAATAAAAAAAACCAGTGCCCAGCTCTGAGTCTCATATGTACGTACACTCAGCTGCCCATAAACACTTTCTGAGTGACCGAAAGGCACTGCCCGCGCTCTGTAGACTAGAGGAAGACAGGTCAGTAACCAGCGTTAGAGTCCAGGTGGTGAGTTCTAGGATGGGCACAGCACAAGGGTTTCTAAGAACACAACAGAGGGTGTCTGCTTAGGGAGGTTCCTGGAACCCTTCCTGGAGGAAGTGAGGTTTGTGCTGAGGCCTGAGGCAGGCTTGGTTAGCCAAGAGGAGGAGGATGAGGCAGAGGGAGAATAAGGTTTATCATAAGAGGAAAAACCTCACCCCACGGACAGACAACAGGGAAGGGTGCCACTGCAGCAGGCCAAACACATCCAGGAGTTTCCTCAAGATACACTGAGCTTAAACAGACGGGAGGGAGGGATGGCCAAGCCAGATTCATTCCAGGTCAAGAGCAAAGCCCATTTAAGGAGGAGATGGAAGGGACCAAAAGTTTCCCATGACCCCTGCCAACCCCAAGGACAGCAGCTGGGGACAGCACGGTGCAGTGGGTAAGGATGAGCAGGAATAAAACTTGATTCTGCGCAAGCGTCCACCAGGGTCTGCCCATCCCATGAGATGTGTTAGGTCTAACAGGTCACTCCTGAGCATGGCCCCAATGAGACCAGCTGGGCTTGTTATATCGGCGGCTACCACAAACCTGACACAAAAAGAGGCCATTGGCACCAAAGTGAAATCCACTGGAGCATCTGCCTGGTGCTGAGGCCCGCCCTGTCGCCACAGGTTGCTGACTCTTAAACAGGGCAAAGTGAAGGTACAGTCAACACACGCTGCTCCCGCCTCCCTTTGTCTGGGCCAAAGTGTTTAAACAGCCTGTGTAACCCATCTCAACACCCAGGGCTGAGCAAACACAGGCCTCTTTCTCTAAGAATGAGCAAATAGAGGATAATGACGGCATCCGCAGAGCGTGCAGGTTGGAAGCACCGGGACAGGAGGAAGGAGAGCAAATGTCCCCGTGCAAGTCGCACTCACAGCCCAGAGGCCAAAGTGAAGGGCAAAGATTTGCAGATTTGTAATCTTGATATTTAGAGGCTATTAATCTCTCAAACAAATTTTTAAACTATTTTTATTGATTTCAGAGAGGGAGAGAGAGATGGAAACATCAATGAGAATCATTAATTGGCTGCCTCCTGCACACCCTACCTCTCCCCCTCCACTGGGGATGGAGCCTGCAACCCAGGCATGTGCCTTTGACTGGAATCGAACCCCGGACCCTTCAGTCCCCAGGCCGACGCTCTATCCACTGAACCAAACCAGCTAGGGCTCTCAAACAATTCTTAAAAAGAAAATATCCCTAGAACATAAAACTATTCAGGAGATTAAAAAAATCTATTTACTGAGATGGAATAGAGCATAAAGGCAGTTAACAAGAGATTAGAGTCGCCAAAAGGTGCTGAAGCTCAGAGAGAAATGGTAAAGAAAAACAATAAGCAGCTTGCGACGGAAGATGGTGGCCATCTCAGCCTCCATGATCACATGAGCCAATGCTTTGTAACCTATTTACGTACGTCTATTTCCTTATTATTTCTGTCTCTCTAGAGAACTGTGACTGACGCAATAGCACCACGACTATTTTATGCGTCAAGAGTGTTATGGTGGCAAGAGACAGAAACCCAGTTCAAGTCAGCATGAGCCCAAGGGGATTCACTGTTAAACGCAACTAGAACGTTGGGTCCCATCATCCAGGCGTCACGCACGCCCTCACCCAGAGGCTCAGGCGATCTCGCTGGGTGGTCTCTCTCCCTCAGTCCTCAGAAAGGCTCTCTCCATTCCGGTGGACAAAATGGACTCCAGCAACCCAAGAGTGTATCTTAAAAGCTTAGCAGCCCCAGGGCAAAGAGGGAATCTCTCATCTCATGGCTGGGGAGAATCTGATTGGCCTAAATTACGTCACATCGATCCCTGAAGCAATCAAGGTTGGAAGATCTGATTGGCTGAGCCTGTGTTTACACCCAGGTATCATTTTAAATTACATAAACACTCTCAAACCATACCGATACCTGTGTGTAAATGGCCTGCAAAGTTGCAGTATCGATCCCCAGTAGGAGAGGGGAGGAGGCAGCCAATCAATGATTCTTTCTCATCATTGATGTTTCACTCTCTCCTTCTTCCTTCCCCTCTGAAATCAATAAAAAATATATATTTTTTAAAAAGTTGACCACAAATTTTTTTGACATTTCTTCCTTTGAAAAGTGGAGACTAATTTGTGTTCCCCTAAATGTAGGCCAGACTTCGTGACTTCTTTCTAATGAATAGAATAAGGCAGAAGTGAAGGTGTGGCTTCCAAAAACAACTACAGGAGACATGGCCGCACCCTCCTCCCGCCCTCTTGTACTGCTCTCTCAGGGGCAGTCAGCTGCCATGTTGCAAGGACGCTCCAGCAGCCCGATGGGGAGACCACGCTGGGGAGGACCTCGTGCCCCCCACAAGCAATCGGCACACAAGTGGCAGCCCGGAGTGAGGCCCTGAGGAGCGGCCTCCAGCCTCAGTCGTCTTTGGGAAACTACAGCCTCAGCTGACATCTTGGTCTTCACTCTGTGAGCCAGAACCTCCTCGCTAAGCTACACTTAATTCCCTGATTCACACAAACTGAAGATAATGAATGTGCTTGTTTAACACTATTAAGGTTGGGGATAGCCCTGGCTAGTGTGGCTCAGTAGTTAGAGTGTTACCCCATGTACCGAAGGGTCACAGAGTCAATCCCAGTCAAGGGCACATACCTGGGTTGCAGGTTCAATCCCTGGCACTCGTTGGGGCACATGTAAGAGACAACCAGTCAATGTCTCTCTCACATCCATGTTGCGCTCGCTCTCTCTCTCTCTCTCTCTCTCTCTCTCTCTCTCTTTCTCTTTCTCTCTCTCCATCCCCCACCCCCCACTTTCTCTAAAAATGGAAAAATCTCCTTGAGTGAGAATTAACCAAAAAAAGTTTAGGGATAATCTGATATTTCACAATAGAGAGCCGACACACATATCATTCTTCATCGTGAGAAATCGCTTGATATTGTGTGTTGTGGCGCTAGCCACATGGATACATGTAGACCAGGCTACTCTGACGATCAGGACCACATTTTACCCAGCCATGCCCTTATTTCTAGGCATCTAGATTGTCTCCAGTTTTCTGCCATTACAAACCATGCCACCATGAGCAACTTGAACATGCTCCTTAGCATGTGAAAGAGCTTCGCAGACAACGCACAACAAATTCTCCTGGAGAGTGCCACCTTGTTCCCTACAGCCCACATCTGCAGAGCACCTACACGCCACCGGTGTCCACGGTGCCCTCCCCCTCCGTGAGAGCCCGGTATGTCATGCTCTCAAACTCTGTGCCACTCTGAAGAGTGAAAAGCATCCCATTGGACTCATTTGGATCCCCCAGACCCACGAGCAGGCTCGCTCGGAGCCTCGCACTACTTGGTCACGCTGTCCCAGGCGCGGGAAGCATCCATGGGCCAAAGTCTTCAGCAGCACTGGACAGGAACCTCGTCAGATGCCTCCCAGGCGCTTGCATCTCCCAAGGGATTTCCCATGATCATCCACTTCCTGGGCAAATGCTGCTCTTAGTAACGGGCCTGGTGGAATGCCTAGAAACTCAACTGGCCGGCCACTTCCAGGAAGGACGTGGCTTCAGGCTGAGGTCAGGACTCGGTTCCAGTCCTGGGGCCAGCTCCGCCCCTCCCTTCCCTCAGAAAGTGTGGCAGCCTAGGGCTAAGGGCAGCAGTCAGCCAGGTGCTGAGCCAGAGAACAGAGTCTTCCCTAAAAAGCGCCCAAGAACTCTGCCCTCTGGAGATGGCCCAATGGGGCAAAGGGGATGGGGAAGCAGGAGACATCAGCAAGCTCCCCAGCATGAGCTGCAGGCACCTGCCCGGCCCAAGTGCCACTGCTGTGCCCTGAGGGCCGGCCTCAGATCTCCTCAGAAGTGGCCCCTCGCTAAACCTGGCCCACTGGCGTGTTTTGATTGGCCCATTGCATTGAAAAGAATTGCCAAAATGTGAAAACTGGGGGGGGGGGGGGGGGGAAGGCTTCCTAGAGCACTCTGGATTTCTGGCTTTTAAAAATATTTTTTATTGATTTTTAGACATAAAAGAAGAGAGAGGGAGAGAGACAGAGAGAGAAACATTGATGTGAGCACCAGGCAGTGATTGGCTGCTTTCTGCACGCCTCCCACCAGGTGATCGAGCCCACAACCGGGCATAAGCCCTGACTGGGACTTGAACACGCAACCCTCAGTGCACAAGCAGAAGCCCAGCCAACTGAGCCCCACCAGCCAGGGCTGGATTTCTGCTTTAAAAAAAATTTTTTTTTAATTTGGAAAATCTGACTTCATTGGCTTGCATTCCCGAATGGCATTCGGCAGCTGGAGCTACTGGGACGGCCCCTTTAGAAGCCAGCTCACTCCCTACCACTTCCTAGAGAACCGTCCATCATGCCTTTGTGTCACCCACCTGGCCCCTGTTGGCATCGACTGTGGAACCCCAGGGATAAACAGAATTGCCAGACTGTCATGTACGCCTGTTCTCTCCCTCGAACTAGGAGGCAGTTTGGTGAGTGGGAGCAGGGTGAGGGGTTACTCCTGCCCCACACCCGAGTGAGAGGCAAATCTGAAGGCCAGAGTCGGGGCAGAGGGGAGGAAGGGGTCTCGTTCCGTAATCTCATACCGGGGGTGGCAGGAACTTTTTCAGATTTTTCATGTTCTTCATTGACCTGTAACCTACATGCAGAAGAGCATGCGTAGCATAAATATACAGAACACAACTGTGTGCCCAACGCCAGACCAAGAAAGAGAACATGGCACAGCCGGTGTGGCTCAGTGGTTGAGCCCGTCCTATGATCCAGGAGGTCACAGTTTGATTCCTGGTCAGGACACATGCCCAGATGCCCGTGGGAGCCATGCAGGAGGGAGCCGATCAATGAATGATTCGCTCTCATCATTGATGTTTCTGTCTCTCTCTCTCCCTCTCCCTTCCTCTCTGAAATCAATTTCAAAAAATAATAATAATAAAGTAAATAGAAAGGGAGCATCATCACCATCCCCAGAAGTCCCCCTCACGCCCCCTTTCAGTCACAAACACCCCTTCCCATCGCCGCCCTTTCCTCGCCAATATAGCCCCTATCCTGACGATCAGATGCTATACTATAACAGGCAGTAAGTATACAGGTTAGGTGTATGATTCGTATGTGCTGTTGTGTGTGCTTGTAGGGGTTCATGCTCACTGTCGGCAGCGTTCTATGTATGAATACACCATCCCTGACCCATCCACTCTGCGTTAATGGGCTTCTCGTAGCTTCTGGTTTGGGGTTGTTACACATACTGCTGCTGGGAATATTCTAGTCCAAGACTCTTGTTACAAAAATAAGCACACACGTGTATATTTACATGTACATGCTTTCCTTTGCTGGGCATTTGTATGGAAATAACATTGCTGGGTCAGAGCATGCGTGAGTCCAACTAAAGGGAACTATCTGCAAAGTGTCTGCACAAGTTTCCCCTCCGGCCAGCAGAGCGCAAGCGTCCCAGGGCTCCATGGCCTCGTCAACACTGTATTTCCCACCTTCATGGCAGCCACCCAGTGGGGTATATTTAATGATAACTGCTGGTTTTAAATGGATGTGTCTCTAATAGCTAATGGTGGTGAGTGCATTTTCAAATGTTTATAAGCCATCTGGGTACTGTCTTTTGTGAAAGGACTGAAGCTAAGTAGATAGACAGGCAGACAAACAGATATCTTTTTTCCTATTGGGCTGTCACCTTTTTCTTCCTGATGTGTAGAGCTTTGCATAGTCTGCACACAATTCCTTTATCAGCATCTTTTTCCCCCAGTGCTGTTTGCCTTTTCACTCTCTTTATGGAGTTATTTTATAAACAAAAAGTTCTTACTTTTCATATAGTCTATTTATTTATCTACTTATCTACTTACTTGTGTGGTGGTGGTGGAACTTTTTGTGTTCTGCCTGACACTTTAAGTTGTCTACAAATATGCATTTCCTCTTTTTCCCTTGAAATGTGCCCAGCTAAATAACTTGCCTTCCCAGCCTCCTTTGCAGATAAGGTGGCCATATGACCCCGATCTGGCTGGGGAGATAGAAGCAGAAGCCTGATGGGTGGGATCCAGCTCTGGGAGCTTTCTTAAGAAAAGCAACGAGCTGTGGCAACACCTCCTCTTCCCTCAGCCTCCCTCCCAATAAAGTTGCAATTTTAAAATGATCGTAATATGCTGACTACAACCCCCATCTTTCCCGGATAGCCGAAAGTATAGTTTCTACCCGTTCTTGGCTCTTCAAGGAATGCTTAGAAGTGTCATTCCTGCGTCCCTTGCCACGTCCACCAGCTCGCCTTGCTCTGACTTGTGGTTGCTCAGGACGTGGTACGCATCTGGACCATTCCGATCACTCAGGCCCAGCCCAGCCCCATGCGGGATGCCCTGTCCCTCCCCGGAACAGAAGACATTCCCTTTCCTAGAACGCACAGTTCTCCAAATGTTTGCATTCTCACAACAATGGCATTTTGTTTTATCATCAGAAACCTATATATACACACAGGATAAAACTATGTAAGAAAAAAATAATAGCCAGGAATCAGAGGTGGATCCACTTATAAATGTAGTCACGATTCTGGTGGCCAGAACAGGCAGTCCAGGCGGGAGCACCCCTCCTAGAGAACATCTTGTCACGGTGGGTGTGCCGCCTGTTACGGGCACGAAATAAATGTTTGTTGAATGAATAAATTAATGTGAACTGCCTCCCATCCTCTTATCAGGTAAAGTTCAAACTCATTTGAACGGATTCCAAGTCTTCACATCTGGCCATAAGCCCTGCACTTTTTGCCTGGTTGTGCTGCTGTATCACCAGCTTGGCAGTGACCTCGGCCTTCCTCCAAGGAGGAAGCTGCTTTTCCTAGGAAAGCTCGCACGTGAGCCCAGCCATGGTGCAGAGGTGCTCGGAGGAGGGCGGCCATGTGAGCCCTGACCACTCTGAGCAGCCCCTGACGTGTCCTTGTTGACCCTCCTGAGAGAGCCTTAGACCTTCTTCTTCTTCTTTTTTTAATATGTTTTTATTGATTTCGTAGAGGAAGGGAGAGGGAGAGGGAGATAAAAATATCAACGATAAGAGGGAATCATTGATTGACTGCCTCCTGCACGCCCTCTACTGGGCATTAAGCCCACAGCCTGAGCATGTGCCCTTGACCAGAATCGAACCCAGGATCCTTCAGTCCGCAGGCAGATGCTCTATCCACTGAGTCACACCGGCCAGGACAACCTTCTTATTCTTCCACTGTCTCCATTAGCTCTTTTCTACGCAGGTAAATATGGTCTCCTTAAGAAGACTCAGCCCGGAAGGGATCCAGTCTGCTCGGGTTTCCTCCCGGCAGCCGGGACCAGTGAGCAGCTGCTGGTTTCTGAAGTCATTGCTCTTCTCCTCTTCACTGAGCCATCAACTCTATCTCCACTGGGTCTCCCACAAGCAGGTCTGGGGTCTAAGCCCAGGACTCGTGTGGATGTGGTTAATTACAAGGTGCTCCCGGGGAGAGTGGGGGGCGCGCAGAGTGTGGGGCAGGAGGCCCAGTCTGTGTGTCGGGGGGGACCACGCCGAGTCACGCAGAGAGTAATGGGGGCCCAGCCCTCCAGGGAGCTCGGGACAGTCATACTGGAGGTGTCCCATGGGAAGGAGGGGAGTCCCCCCCACACACCTGCTAGTCATTGATTAAAGGACCCCGAGCATGGAGATGGGCAGGCATCGCGGGCTCTCCTGAGCACGCAGGAAAAGCGGGTCTGGCAGCCTGCAGGCACCCTTCACCAAAGAGAAGGTGCTGGCTGTGGGACTGCAAAGGGATGAGCCTACAGCGCAAAGCGGTACCGTGCTCAGCGGGCTGGAGAGCACCGCGCCTCGGGGCCCGGACCACAGGTCACCCCACCTGGAGGGCCTGGAGGAGCAGGGAGGGGCTCTGACCCGGCATGACCGAGGAGCCTGGAGGATGAGTAAGGGGGCGAGGGTATTCCGGGCAAACAGAACAGCGTGTCCAGAGGCAGCGAAACACAAGTCCACGTTTGTTTGGAAACGGGGAGTAGATTGCTGGGCTGGGACACAGGGTGTGTGGTAGCCAGAGCTCAGGCTGTAAAGACATATAAGGTGGGAGAGCTTGCCTGTCCTGCTCAGGAGGCAGGAAAATGTCCATGTGAATCTGGCCACCATTCAGAGGTGTTCGAAGGAGGGCAGCCATGTGACACAGGGGTTCCGTGGCAAGTGCCATGGCCCCACCCAGAGTGACTGGTACCAAGAGGCCCGCTGCCAAGCAGATGCCAGGGGTGTGGAGAGGAGACTGGGCAGTGGAGGCTGCACACATGAATCAGGAGATGGAGCCAGAGAAGGCTCTCTGGGCACAAGGGCACCCGAGTACCCACATTCCCTCTGAATGTGAATGTTGATTAATTTCAGTAAATTCCCTCTTTCTGGCTGAAGCCAGTTCGAGTAGGTTTGTATTGCATTGAGTCACCACTAATACAGAATATATTATTCAAAACTGAAGTACAAACAAAACTTCTTCCTCGTACCCAACAAAAAGAACGGTTACTAAAGAAAAAAATACCATCTATGTTGATCTTGAAAAAGGCCTCAACATCATAACACAAGACTCAAAAATATTGGACAGTTTGGACCAAATTGAAAGGAATGCCAAGCGCAACCACAGGCCCCACTACTGAGCACTGTGTCACGGAAGTCATCCCCAGTGACCAGGCCACTTCCCGTGCCTGCTGGGGACACGGTGGACACACGGGTGGGCTTTGGGAAGGACAGGGAGCATACCCTGTGGTCTCTTCCACAGGACACTCAGCAGAGCAGTGCATGAGAAGAGGATGCTGCAGTAAAGCAGTTCCAGGTCCCCTCCCTGCACCTCCCTGGAGGGGGCAGCCTGCCCACTAGAGACTGCAGTTGCCCCAGAATTCGTGTGAGTGGCACCGATGATTTTCTACGTAAAGGGACTGTGCCCATGAAGCCATCAACAGCTTTGGAGAATGCTTCCAAGCTGGTGTTCAGAAGAAATGCCCAGCCTTCGATGCTTTTATTAATAAACTAGAGGCCCAGTGCATGAAATCCGTGCATGGGTAGGGTCCCTAGACCTGCCCAGTGATCAGAGCCAATCTGTGGGGTGACCTGTGGGTCGATAGGAGGGGCCCCTGCTGGCACCTGCCTTGGCTGGCCTGGGGCCTGCGAGCTGGGGGCAGCTCCTGCATTAAGCATCTGCCCCCTGGTGGTCAGGCATGCCATAGTAACTGGTCATTCTGCTGGTCATTCCAGCGTTTGGTCAATTTGTATATTAGACTTTTGTTATATGGGATAATCAAGTCCAAAATGAGTGACCAGTGCATTTGACTCAAAAAATTAGGAAAAGTAGAACAAAATAAAAGAAGCATAAGGAGAAAATGGACCTGATGACAGATATTGGGGAAGGACAAGGGAAAAGTGGGTAGAGTTGGTAAAACCAAGAGCTGTTTATCGGAAAGACCGAGTCAATAAATTGTGTGTGTGATTATGTTCACAAACTCCCTCTTTTCTTATTAAAAGCCTGCATTTATGTCTTTTCCATTTAACTCCTTCTCCCTATTATAGACATTATACTAATACGGTAGTTAATATAATGATTATAACCAACCCAATAATGGCCTGCTGAGAGAAAGAAAGGGGTGCGTCTGGGGTGAAAGCCTGTGGGACCAGAGCGGCTGAGTCTGGAAGGGCTGTTGGAGCCACTGGAAGGGGTGATGGTGTCCAGGACCTGCCGCTTGGTCAAATCCCCTTCCTGCCTCCTCAGGAGGTCTCACAGGTCGGGGAGAGAGAGGCATAGTCTTTACGTGAGGTAGAGTCTTAGTCTACAATGCAGACCAGCTAAAAAGAGGAAAGGCAGGGATGTGAGCAATGAGAGGGAGGAGATTAACAACAACAATTGTAATCACTTATTTTATGATGTTACTATGAAAATGTTGATGGAAAATATTAAAACCAATTAAATCTACAAAATATCTCAATTACGTTGGAAAGAATAGACATTTTTCCATCTCGAGTGTTCACCTGCAGGAACATGTCTTATCACACATGCAAGTCTCTCTGTGGAAAACAAGAGATAGGGAGCAACACTGACGGGCAATATTGAAGCCTACCAACCATTCATCAAAATCCACTGTGAAGCGCATGGAACAGATGGACAAATCTCAGAGGGAAGGCGGGGGTAGGGGTGGGAGGGGAGATGAACCAGGGAACTTATATGCATCTATGCATAACCCATGGACACAGACAATAGGGTGGTAAAGGCCTGGGAGAGGTGCATGCAGGGTGGAGTGGGTCAATGGGGGGCAAACACACACAAACAAAGGAGACACTTGTAATACTTTCAACATAAAGATAAATTTTTTTAAAAAAGGATTTTAAAAATCCACAATAAAGCTATTGTCTTTAACACTGTGGGATGGCAGCTGTGTGGGGGACAGTCTCGCAGTGCGAGGGAAGCCCATGTCCCGGGTGCTGGAGGGAAGCTGGTGGGGTTGTGGGGGAGGAAGGCCTACTCTTGTGCGGATTTTGTGCATCGGGCCTCGAGTTAGAATATATCAGTGGCTTTCGGGAGATTGGCTGCACAACACTGTGAATGCCTTTAGCACTGCTGAACGGTGCACTTAGCAATGGTGAAGATAGTCGATTTCGTGGCATGTGTATTTTACAACAACGTTTTAATTGGCCGTGTTTTTGTACATTATTCTTTTTATCCCCTTTGATCCATATTTCAGTTGGGAGATAGGTATTTAGGGGATCATCATATTACACTATTTTTGTATAATTTGACATTTCCCATAATAAAAATTATTGCTCTTTAAGCTTCTAATTTGAGAGAGAGGAGAATTCAGGGTAAGCAGAGATGAAAACCCCAGATGTAGCACATAGACAGCAGGGAGAGACCCTCCGCTGCCTGCTCCTGACAGTAGGCATGGACCCGAAGGGCTGAATGTGTGCCCTGGGCTCTCCCACACAACCTCCCGGAGCCTCGGTTTCTCCAGCTGTCAATGGGGTTTATCATGGAAACTCCACATGAGAGAGCTTGGCTGGGTGCCGGGCAACCCAGGAAGAACGAAAGAAATGGCAGGCATTCCTTAGGATGGTGACAGGCCTGCAATGCTGCTGGTGGTCGGGCGGGAGACTGCTGTCTTCTGTGTAGAGTTCTGTTTCCCATGAGATAGAAAATGATTAGGCATATTTTCTTGATTATAACAATAATGCCTAATCACTTTCTGTTCTGTTTTTTGTCCTTTCTAGAGATGACTCAAAGGTTTAACTCCCAGGGGGAGAGATCAAAGAAGGAAAAACCAGGAAGCTTGGACTAGTCATTAACCTTTGGGATTGAGGTTTCCTCCCCAGATTTGTCATCCCAAGCATTTGCAAGGATGGCTAAGACTCCAGCTCAGCTGTGCGTGGATCCATGTGGGACAGGAGATGGCGGGAAGCTTGAGATGGTCCAGGGAATCCACGTCGGGGTGCAGGTGAGCACAGCACGCTACTGTGGGCCCTAGTTTCTGCCTGAGTGGCTCGAGAACGTCTCCCAGAGGTGACACAGGAGCTGAATCTTGGGGTGTCACCAACTGTAGAGGTGAATCCTGGAAGAGGGAACAGCATAGGAAAATGCACACAGCACAGAAGGGCATGGCCAAGCTGGGGAGAAGCAAGACATCCAGGTGGACTCTTCCACAGGGGGGACTGATGAGGCTGGAATGGTGGGCTGAGGATGGTGGGGTCTAGAAGGAGCTTTGACTCATCCTATAGCCCAAGGGAGACAATTAAAGGCACATGAGCAGAGAGGCGACGAGCCCAGGTCCTTGCCCAGTCTGTGTGGCTCCGTGGTTGAGCGTCGACCTATGAACCAGGAGGTCACAGTTGGATTCCCAGTCAGGGCACATGCCCAGGTTGCAGGCTTCATCCCTAGCAGAAGGCAGCCAATCAATAATTCTCTCTCATCATTGATGTTTGTTTGTTTGTTTTAAATATTTTTATTGATTTCACAGAAGAGAGAAAGAGAAACATCAATGATGAGAGAAAATCATTGGTCTGCTGCCTCCTGCACGTCCCACACTGGGGATTGAGCTGCAACCTGGGCATGTGCCCTTACTTGGCATTGAACCGTGACCTTCTGGTTCATAGGTCGACGCTCAACCCCTGGGCCACGCCAGCCGGGCTTATCATAGATGTGTCTATATCTCTCTCCCTCTCTTTTTCTCTCTGAAATTAATTTAAAAATATTTTTAAAAAGAAGAGATGAGATCCTTATTTTAGAAATTAGTTCCAGCAGAGCATCCAGAATAATGCCTCTATATTGAGGTCCGCTGATTAGAACATTTGATTTCATCGCCTTTGCCATGTGAGTCACAGTCACAGCTCCTGGGGTCAGGGTGTGGGCACCTCTGAGCCATTATTCTGCCTCCCACACCCTCTCCCTTCCAGGCACGTGGTAGGTGCTGAGGCCACAGCCGGGATGTCCTTGACCTCAGGAGATTGTTTTGAGAGCCGATGGGAAGGCGCCAGCTAAACGAGATCCAGCTGGACTGCTTGGCAGTGGGGACAGCAGGCACAGGTCTTGAGGTGTCAGAGGGCCCTCAGCAGCCCCAGGGGGCAGGGGCAGGTCTGGAGGTGTCAGAGGGCCATCAGAAGCCCCAGGGGCAGGTACAGTGCCGTGGTCACTAGGAAGCAGAGCACAGGACTCAGCGCTGATGAAGGTGCCGGGGAAGGTGAGGAGTAACTTGTGAGTTACCCCAAACCAGAGAGGCTTAGAACCACAGAATTATTATTTGAAAATTTTTGAGGGTCGGCACCCAGGAGCCGCTTGGGGGGAGCAGCTTGGTGGCAGCTCCAGCTCAGGGCTCCCTCGGAGGCTGTGGTCGGGTCGTTGGCGGGTCACAGTCCCTCTCGTGGGGCCGTGGGAAGTGTGGCTCTCGTGGAACAAGTGCTGGGAGCGAGGGGAAGGGAGGGGACTCGGATGGAAGCCTCCATCCTTTCTGCTCGGCTTCCCGCAGCTGCTGTAACGCACAACCGCCAACTTGGTGGCTTCAAAACGGCACCGACTTACCCCGTAGCGTCCTGGAGGACAGTGTCTGGAATGGCCTAGGGTGGTCACCACAGTGTCACCGGGGCTGCTTCCCTCGGGAAACCTTGGGCCAGAGCCCTCCATCCTCAGCCCGCAATGCCTCTGCCTGTTGCTCTAATGGAGCCGGGCCTCTGGTCCTGGCTCTTCTGCCTCCCTCTTCCCCGTTCAGGACACTTGTCATTGGTCAGCAAACCCAGGATGATCCCATCTCCAGGTCAGTGGATCAGCAACCTTCATTCCGCCTGCAGCCTCGGTTTCCTGGCACTGGGACAGGGGGCATCTGTGAAGCCACTGTCCTGCCCACCACCATGTCCACAGGGCACAGTGTGGCTGACCGTGCCATCTCCTACAGCCCGGGGTAGCCTCTGGGCCTTCACCACGGCCCGAGAACCCAGCTGAGCTCCGTGGCTGTGGGTGAGATGGGCAGCACTGCAACCTGGGCCCAGACACCAATGGAAAGTAAAGCACAATTTGGTTCTTTAGCCACTTCTGTGGTTGGGCCACAGAACTCTGTCCCCGTCTGCTGGTTCACCAGCTGCGCCCAGTTCCCTCCAGTGGAGCCTCCTGGGGACAGGGGGCCAGCGAGAGGAGCCAGGCTCCATCAGGCAGGGCCACCGCCCTCCAAGCTTCCTCCTCACCCTTGGCTCTGAAACCCAGGCAACGAGAGTCCTAGAAATGACATTGCCCTGCCCATCCTAACCCTTCCCGACAGAACAGCGAGCCTACCCTTTGTTCTGAGCAGCAAGCAAAATAAAGCATGACACAGAGGCAGGTGGGAATTTAAGCAACATCCCATGTTTGGGGCAACCAAGGTGTAAGAGCTTAGGGCGCCTGTTCAAGGCGGCAGGTGGGTCTCTGATTTCTGAGCCGCAGTGGGCCTGTGCCCTGGCGCCGAGAGGCTCGGGGGCTGCTTCCCACAGCCCCACCGTGCACACTGCACCTGCAGCTGTATTTTCAACAGGAGGCTTCTGGTTATGCAATAAGCATCTCAGGATGTGGAAACGGGCCAGGCAGCAGGCAAGGTCATCTGAAGGTCATTTTCGTGATGAAACTGGTACAGGCAACTTCTAGACTGATCCACACTGGGGCCCCAGCTATCCACAAAACATACTTCCGAGAGCATTACTGTGAACCTAAGGGTCCTGGAGTGGGGCTGGCTTCGATGCCCCGTTGCCAGTTTCCCAGCTGCATAGCTGAGTCCTTGCTTTCCTGAATGGCCCTGGTGTCTGTTTTCTCTCCACCTCACTCTTCCCACTCTGCTCCCTGCCATCTGCCCCCTGGACCCCAGCAACACCCTCCCAGTCAGTGGCTCCACTTGTCTCTGTCCCTTTCCAATACATGGTCTTCATTACAGCCTGAAGGTCTTCCTAAAACACAAACCCGTCATCACTGGCCCTGTAGTACTTTCCCCAGTTCCGAGAAGGACTTCAGTCCTCACAGGCCTGCGGGTGCTTCCTGCCAAACCCCCTCTCCTCGCTCTGCACGCCATTGGCAGAGGCCGGGGCAGGTGCGCCGCACCCCCTCAGCCTGCCCCGCAGCATGTCTGCCCGCCTCCCACCACCAGCCCTTGCTCTGCTTTGCCCGAAGGCCTCCTCTGAGCTCAAACTGTCTACCCACCTGCAGCCCGCAGGGAACGGCTGGTGAGAGCTGGGTGCAGACACCCAAGGTCCCCGGGTGGATGGTGCTGCTGTGCTCCGCGTGCCTTCCCAGGGGCCCCACAGGGTTCAGCCGTTGCCCGCGATGTCACCAGCTCGAGCACTGTGATAGGTGATTCCCATGTGGCCCTGGGTAAGCGACAGGTGCCAGTTACTCCACCAACACCCTGGGAAGGCTGTGCGTGCACTGGTTAGCATCTGCCATCAGTCGGCTCTCAGTCAGGGAGGTCAGTCTCAATAATAAGAATGGGCTTCAGGCCACTCAAGGCCCAAAAAGGGCTCCTCCTTTGAGGTTTTCCAAAGAAGAACTTCTGCCTCAAGACTGCAGGGTCCCCTGCCTGATCCCCCCACACCCCTCACTGGCTCTGGCATGAGGCCTCTGCCTGGTCCCCTCCCCCCTCCACCCACCCTCCTTCTGGTTCTGGCTGCGAGGCCTCTACCTGGGCCCTTCCCTCCTCTGGCTGATTTCCACTCCTCACCCTTTCCGATCTCACCCACCCGTCATTTCCTCCAGGAGACCTTCTCTGACCCCCGTGCTAAATGAAACTTCTTCACTGAACCCTGCAGTCACCGTTCCACGTTGACGGGGCAAAAGCCTTCCCCAGGTCCCACCCGCTCCTGGGAGGAAGCTTGCTCAGGCTCTCAGGGGTGACGGTCAGGCAGGTGCAGCTGCAGCAGGTGCTCTGTCGCAGCTCCTAGAACAGGAGGTGCCTCAGCATGGCCAAGAGGAGGGCGCAGCCAGTGGGCGCCAGCCCGATGAGCCAGTGTGAGTAATTCCAGCAGCTCTTAGCGATAAGGGTGGTCTCCGGATCTCAGGTCCTGGCATGAGTAAGGCTTCCTGGGGCGTGGGGGGTAGAGAGCAGGCACCTCGGTTGGTTGATTTGCGTATCGAAGGTCTCTAAGAACGAGCTAGTTCCAGGGGGGCTGTCTCTCCCAGCCAGAAGCATTTTACGATGTTATGGCATCATAATGTACAGAAAATAAGAAATATAAACAAATAAAAATATAGGCAATTCAGCGCTGCTTTGAGGCTGACTCTCCATCGACTCCTGGCCCACAGGAGGTGTGTCCAAAATATTGATGGAATGAATGAGTTTCAGCTCAGTGAAGGTCTGCCCCATGTCTTCTTTCCCGGGGCTGTCCCCCCGAGGGTGCTTATGACCTGGGCAGAGAGATGGATGCAGAAGTGAAAACAGGAAAGACTTCAGGAGTCAAAGGGAATGAATGACTTCACACAGCGCTAAAGGAGGAGCTGGTTTTTTTCAAAACTTTTTGTTGTTATACAGGTAATATAGTCAGATAAACAAAAGAGAGAAAATAAAAATTGTGTTTTAAAAAAAAAAGACAGCAGGCCAAAATGGAGTCATTTGTGCTAAACCCCATATCTCCAAACCAAGACTTAAGCTAAGCTAAGTGCATGGACAGCCTCCCCGGGCAGTCTAGGGTTTTCTGGTCGGCACTAATGAGGCAATCTGCCACACAGTCCCCATCTGCCCCTGAAGGTAGGTGATCTAAACCTGGAACAACCTTTCTTTTCCTCCTTCTGTCTATAAAAGACTTCCATTCTGTACAGCCCCTAAGAGCACCTTTCTACTTGCTGCATGGGGTGCTGCCCGATCCATTAATCTAATCTAATAAAAGAGTAATGTGCAAATTAACCCTCACTCTGTTACACCTAAGCCATGCCCACTAGCCAATCAGAACGACAATATACAAATTAACCCAGCTAAGATGGCGGCCAGCAGCCATGGAGCTAGAGCAAACAAGAGGCTTTGTTGCTTGCCTAGGCAGGCTGTGGTCTCTGCTCAAGGCAACAAAGTTTCAATTATAGAAGATAAATAAACCCCAGAAAGCTGCTTCCAGCCAGCCTTGCTAGGACCTTGGGTCAATGGGAGCTGTGGCCAGCCTGCAAAGAGCCCTCAGCCCCTTACCCAGGCTGGCCAGGCACCCTAGTAGGGACCTGAACCTTGAAGGGGCTGTGGCCAGCCTGAAAACAGCCCTCAGCTCCTCACCCAGGTTGGCCAGGCACCCCAGTAGGGACCCAAACCCTGAAGGGACTGTGTGCAGCCTGAAAATGGTCCTCAGCCCCTCACTCAGGCTGGCCACACCCCCCATGGGGTGAGGGTCCCCACTGGGGGCTTGGCCAGCCTGCAAACAGCCATCAGCCCCTCACCCAGGCTGGCCAGGCACGCCAACAGGTGGATATCCCCTGAGGGGTCCCGGACTGTGAGAAGGCACAGGCTGGACTGAGGGACCCCCCTGAGTGCACAAATTTTTGTGCACCAGGCCCCTAGTTGTTCAATAAAGCCAATTAGATCTTTAAAGTTTACTTGGTTGACTGTTTTTAATCTAATGCCTGTAATATAAAATCTGATGAAATCTAAAGAATGTCTGTCCCTGAGTTAACAGTAATAAATTGTATGTAAGATATTGAAACCAAGCGTCCTCATGACTGATTAGATTTAGTTTTAAATCCTAGCTCCAGAAATCATATCTTTCCTGCCTCCCCATCCCCTCAGAGACCTGGCCTTTTCCCTGAGAACTGGCAGCCCCCGCGGCAGCAGAAGACAGGAGCCTGGCCTGACCAATGGCACCTGTCTGGGCCTCTAGCAGGAGAAACCTGAGGCCCTGACCTGAGCTCTGTTTCCGTTCCTGAGCCCTTCGCTGGAATGACCCCTGGCTGCTTTCCCATGACCGGACAGAGGGACCCGCGAAGGCCTCAGAACTGCCCACAAACCCTGAAGAAACACCCACCACCTCACCTCCCGCCGTCCGGCCCGGCAGCTCCCAGCATAGCCCCTCACACACAGCGTCCTGCGAATTTGCCTTGTGTAACCTGTAATCCACACGCGGAGTCAGGTCCTTGGTTCCTAAGCCCCCAGCTCTGCGTCGGCCTCTCCACAGCAAGCCATTTTCCGCGGCTCTCTCCAGGGCGCCACATCTTCCCACCTCCTTCCCCCGGCGAGTTTTCCTGCCCCTCTCTCTTCAGCTGCCTGTGTCACCTGCTTCCTGCACCCCTCTCTCCTACAGCTCCTTCTATTTCTGTGACTTTCTAAACAAGCTTTCTCTTATAGTTTGAAAAAAAAATAATAAACCGTTTTTCTTTCTATCCTGCAGACTCCTGCTGTGCACTTCCTTGTGCCTGTGCAGCAGGCAAGAGGCCCCAGGAAAACACGGGCTCTGGGAACAGGATTGCCACGGCTCTCTCTGTGCTACTTTTGCAGTTTCTTGTGACCCTTAAACTATTTCCAAATAAGACATTTTAACTAAAAATTGCTGGTAATCAGCTCTCATCTGAATAACCTGGTTATTAATCAATAACTGGAAAGGAGCCCCAGAAAGCTGCAGTTTACGAGCGTGCCTGTAAGGTCTGGGTGACACGGGTCGGTGCTTGCCTGTCAGTCAGACCTGGGGACGGGGCCTCGACCACAGCAAGTGTGCAGGCGTGGCCACTACCAGCGGTACTTCAACTCCAGCACAAAGGGCGTTCCTCTCTCGGCTCTCGGTCCTCTTGCTCTCCTGGCTCCTTTATTGCAAGGGGCACACTCCCTGCATTCGCCCACATGGCCCAAAGCCAGGCGAACTCCACACAGTGACTTACGGCCTTTAAGAGCCTGAGGCTGCACCACCCCCCTCCGCCATGGAACGGAAGCTGAGCACTGCTCCACCTCTAGCTCTGCTAAGGCCCCTCTTCACCTCTTCCAGGCCCGGGTTCAGGGAAATGGGACTTTGCCAACCGAGGGATATAATTTCACACAAATGGAAACCACCCATTCTCCAGAGCAAGTCTTAGAGAATTCCTTTTCTCAAGTTAGCGCAAGGCCTCACCCCACCAGCAATGGAGGCCTCTCACCCTTGCAACCTCCAATAACAGTGCCACCGCGGTTAGTGTTGTGCCATTTTCCCTCCCAGATTCGTTACGTGAATATATTTGTGTTCCTCAAATTACATCGTCCATGCTGTTTTGAAATCAGCCCCCTCCAAACCCCCCACCAATTTTTCACAGTGATTCTTACCTCTGGCTGCCTTCATCATCTGGGAAGCCTTAAAACGGCACCAGTGACTTCCAGAAAGACAGGTAGAGTTCCTTTCTCTATTCCTCCCACTAAGTGCAATTCAACACTGAACATCATATATAACACCAACATCAGAAGGCTGCCAGGTGGAGAGAAGAAAGCAGACAGGCCGGGGGGCACTCACAGTGTGAGGTCCTTAGCTCTTCCCTTTGCCTCACATACCCCAGGCCGGGAGCTGAAGAACCTGGGTTCTGGACAAGCACTGACAAAAAGCACAAAGCCAGCCGTGCGCCATCTTTAAATCCACCTCTCTCTCCCCACTCCCTCCTCGCCCCGCTCCCCAACATCACCTCCACTTCTCTAGTTCTCATCCTCTGCCTTCTCTTACGAGAAAGGACTCTTGTGAGGACCTTGGGGCCACTCAGATAATCCAGGATAACCTCCACTTCTCACGGTCGTTAGCTGAGTCTCAGCTTCAAGCTCTCTTTTGCCAAGCAAGGCCCCATGCTCACAGGCCCAGACTAGGATGTGGCTGTTTTTGTGGGCAGCCTTTATTCCTCCTCTGTAGGTACAAGGAGTAAAGGATAACCCCCTCCCCACAGGACTTTGCTCTCCCCACACAAACATTGTTTCTAGTTAACGGTGTTTTATGCAAACTCCTTTATCTTTTTAACTTTTCACAAATGGCTGCACACTGTATACCCTGTTTCCTGACTGGTGTTGCTAACCACACATTCTGGTGATCGCTGTGTCCCCCAGGAGGTGGTGCTGCCTCGGAGCTGTGGCATCAGGGAGCCCCAGATACTGGACTGGCTCAAGGCAGGGCCTGGGTTAGGAGAGGACTGGGGGACCCCCAAAGGAGGGGGAATCCCAGACCTGGCCTAGTGACCAAATCGACACTCAGGAGCAGAACATTAAAACCACAAAACAACTGCACAAATACTTATTCAGTGGCTGCGACCAGCCAGGTGCCAACCCGATGCTGGTTTACACCTAGGATGACTCAGGCGTGACCCACCTGTCCTCACACAGCCGCGTGGTCCGGTGAAGAGACGGTCCATGGTTCTTTATATTGTAAGTGCTGCGGCGGGAGGTAAAGAACTCTTAGGGAGAATGGGGGTGGGAGAGGGAATTCATTTATCAGGGTAGGTTTGCTGCTATAACAAAACTCCAAGTCTCAGGGATTTAATACCATAAAGTATTTCTCATGTTACAGATGCTGGCTGGGGACAGGGCAGGGGGCCCTGCTGTGCACAGTCATCCCAGGGCCCAGGTTCCTCCTAATGGTTCCATTGCCCCCTCCTAGGGAGTCAGAGCTCTCCATGGGGTCCCCTGTGTCCTGGCAGAGGAAGAAAAGAGAGACAAGAGAGGATAACCTGGGAGGTTTTCACTGGTTAAGCCTTGAATAGATGGTCTTCATTCTGCCCACTCTCCATTGGCTAGAACTCAGTCACATGGCCCCACCATCTGCATGGGAGCCTGGGAAATGTAGTCCAGCTCTGAGCCCAAAAAAGAAAAAGAGTCAGAGTTCGGTGGATACATAGCAGTCTGTGCTGCACCAGACTTGGGAAGTGGGGGAAACTTCCTGGAGTGGAGGTTTCTAAGCTGATACCTGAGGGATACCTAAGAGTTACCTGATGAAGGGCAGCAGGGGAGAGTGGGAAGGGGCAGCATAATATAAGCAAGAACACAGGACACTGGAAATCATGGTATGTTGAAGAAAAGAAAGAAATTCTGCATGTCTGAAGGGGTTGAGGACTTGATCCCAAGGGTAACCAGAGCCATGGAAGGTTCATCAATTGAGGATCAAGTTCGTGTTCTAGAAAATTCTTCTCTGGCTTCTGTGTGGAGAACAGATTGGAAGGGGGCAGAGAAGGCACCAGAAGACCAGCTATCTGCTAAGAGATGACAACCTGAGATACAGGAGTGGCTGCAGAGAGACACAGACAGCTCCAGACATCAGCATGTGCGCTGTATAGGACGGTGGTGGGTCAGATGTGCAGCCAAGCAAGAGAGGAATCGAGGACCAGGGCTCCTGTCCATGCTGGACAGCTGAGTGGCTGGTAATTCCATTTGCCAAGAAGGACAACCTGCTGTTTTACTGCGATTGATTTCACTGCGGACTTGCTGAGTGTGTGGTGCTCATGGGCCATTTGGAGAGAGATGGCGTGCAGTCCATGATAAATGTAGCTAAAGATTAAGGAAAGATTTAAGGCCGAGGAGGTAGTCATGAGAGTTGATGAGCCCATTCTGGGGAGAGGAGGAAGGAGAGAAGGGAAGAGGGCTTGGAATAAAACCCTGTGAAATGCCCATGGGAAAGGGTGCAGAGGAAGTGGGGCCCATGCAGGCATCTGACAGGAAACTGAAAGTGAGCTGAGGCATCATGCGGAACGGGCAGAAACAACTTCAATCAAGCATGATGACGAACAGAACAGCACTTGCCCAATTAAGGGCTGAAACCCATCAACCGATGTTTCAGAAATAGCACTCGTACAGAGGCCCGAGGTAGGAGAGAGATGGGCATGTGAACGGAGAGCAAAGATGCCAGTTCACGTGGCCAGGAAGCACGGAGCAAGGGGGTGGCAGCAGAGGCGAAGTGTGGGGAGTGACCGGAGACATAGAACCTTCTGGGACACTCTGAGGACTTTCTCTTTGACTGTGAATGCGATGGGGACATTGCACTGGAGAATTTTGATCAGAGAAGGGACAGGCGGTAACTTAGGCATTACACCCGTGGAGAAAAGATTGGAGCAGGAAAAGGGACTGGGAGTCTGAAGGACAGAAGTAAAGAAAGGCAAGAACCCAGGTGTGAGGCGATGGCAGATGGGCCGCAGGTGGCAGCAGTGCAGATGGTGAGAAGCGAACCATTCTGGAAATACTTTGAGGGACAGCCCGCTAGATGAGCTGGTTGGTTGACTGTGCCATGTAAGAGGAGGCAGCACGAATGTCTCTGGAGTAGTATCCTATATAATAAAAGCCTAATATGCTAAGGGTCTGGTTGTCTGTTCAACCAATCAAAGAGTAATATATATATATATATATATATATATATATATATATATATATATATATATATATATATGCCTAAGCAAACAACCAGTCGCTATGACCACCAAGGGGCAGACACTCAAAGCAGGAGTTGCCAGGGTGGTCAATGCACTCCCACAGCCAACCTCTCATGGTCTCTCCCCTTCACCACCACCCCTCCCCGCCAGCCAGCCCTAATCAGCCCCAATAGGGACTGGGTAAGACTGTCTCCATAGGCCCGATCGCCAGCCAGGCTGAGGGACCCCACCCATGCACAAATTTGTGCACCGGGCCTCTAGTTTGGCAATATAAAGGGATGAAGAACTGATCCACCCTGCAACCCGCATGAACCTGGAAAACACCTGGCTAAGTGAAAGTGGCCAGGCCCAAAGACCACATATTGTAAGATTCCATCTATCTGAGCTACTCAGGACAGGTGAAGCCACAGAAACAGTACGTGGACTCACAGTCACCAGGGTTTGAGGTGGGGAGCAAAGTGGCTGCTTCATGGGAACAGTGCTTCCTTTTGGGGAGATGAACATGTTTTGAAATTAAATAGAGGTGGAGGTTGCATGACATTGGGAAGGTACTAAATGCCACTGAATTGTTGGCTTTAACATGGTTAATTGATGTGCATTTCATCTCAGTAAAAGAGGTTTGTGTTTAAAGGGCCCCAATGCCTTTGGTCTGCCAACTGGGAGAACAGGTTGCCAGCAACTGCTGGGTAGAGGGGGCCCTAGGAGGCACGGGGCTGGGAGGGAAGCCCCGGATCAGTCTTGGCAGCAACTGACTTGGAGATGCCTGTGAACACCCAAGCGACACCGTCAGGCACACGATGGGTGCATGCCTGGGCTTCAGGGAGGATGCGGGAGACCTGGGGATCTCCAGCACGTGGTTCGTTTTCAGACTGGGACTTGGCTGATGTTAACCTCTGCTTTCGGGAAGAAGAGGTCAGAGGCAGAAATTACATTATTGCAGAAAAATGAACAATTTGATGTGTCGCACGTCCACGTTTGTGGGATGAAATCCATACCTTTTGCATTAGACGGGTGTGGCAGCTTTTTAAAGGCACCCAGGCAGGGCTGACCGGGAGCCAGGCAGGCTCCAGGCTCTTCAGAGCGCCAGGGCAGACTTGGAAAACAACCGCCAATGTGCATCTCCCACAGGCATCTGTCTGTTGTGCCTACTAGCACCATCTCTATCTTGCCGAGACTTGTCCGTGGAAGAGCCAGAGGAACACACCTGGTTTGTTAAACCAGCAAAACTTTGTCAAAGGGATGCAGTGTGCAGAGGAATTGTTGGTGACGACTAATAATTAAGCCTTTCTTGTGTGCCCAGCACTCTCTCTCTCAAAGCTTTGTGTTCATCATCTCATTCTGCTCTAACATCAGCCTGTGAGGTAGGTATTATTATTATTATTAGCCCCAGTTTTACATGTATAAACAAGCACAGAGAGGCTAGTGATTTGCCTGAGGTCACACAGCAAGTAAACAAATGAAGAAGCAGGAGGCAAACTCAAGTGTGTCTGACTATAAAGCCCTAAGCTTGGGAGGAATAAAAACAGGAATGTCAGAAGCTTCCCCTCCCACTGCTCGGCACTCAGTAGCTGGGGAAGGCAGGCAGGTCTGGGTCCTCCAAACCACCAGCCCTTAGCAGCAATGGCACATAACTCAGCACTTGCACAGAGCCGAAGTAAATTAAGTAAATTAAGGGCTGAAACCCATCAGTGGGTGTTTCAGAACTAGCACTCGTACAGCGTGCTGAATGAATGAACAGTGGACTAAACAAGCACCCAGGAGAATGATTAACCTGTGCGGCATTGCACTGTGCCTAGTAATGAATGAGCCTGTCTCTCCAGCGCGGCTGTGAGCTCCTCAGGAAGAGACCCAACCAGCGCATTGAGGAAGTTTACCCACAAGTTAAAGGGCTTGTGCTGCAGGCAGCTCGCTCAGGTTCAGATCCTGCCCCGGCTCCTGTAATAGTTGTGAAAACTTGAGCAAGTTACACAACCTCTGTGTGCTTTGATTTCCTTATCCGGAACATGGGGAGAATATTATCTGCACCTTAAAGATATTTGTCAAGATTAGTAAGTTAAGATGTTGGCAATAGTAGGTGCTCAGTAAACACTGTCTTTGTGTCTATGAAACTACAGAAAAAGAATCCCTCACTGTCCCCTGGTGGACTGAGCTAAGCCATATATATATATATATATATATATATATATATATATATATATATATATATATATATCACTGCATTTTAATCCTTGCAACCACCATACAAGACGAGAACCATTATTCTCCTGTTTTCTCAGGCTGAGGCTAAGGAGGAGTAAGTAATTTGCCAAGAGTCATGAAGCAAACAAATGCAGTGTGTGCTCCACCAGGTCAGGGGCAGGGCTGTCGCATCAGAAAAACAGAAAGTGTTCTAGGTCTTTCCAATAGAGGGGACTCGTACAAGCAACTGATTGCACAAATGAGCCAACAGCTGAGAAGTCAGATAGGCATGACGAAGCCGCCTGGGCTCAGCCACAGTGGAAGCTGCTGTCACTGCTGGGAGCCTGGGAGGAGGGGGGCCTCCCTGGGGCATCAGGGAGGAGCTAGAAACACAGCAGGCGCCTCCCAGCCAGGAGCCAGCACCCACCCCCAGAATGCTTGGCACCAAGAAAGTACTTCACAAATAGGAGGGGAAGGCGGGAGGGAGAAGGGCAGGCAAACACCAAAGCCTGATTCTAACCCAGAGGGACCGACCTCAGTGCCTGCAGAAACCCGGCCGTGTAAGGTAAAGGCATGGCATGCACCGGTTATATGAGGACCAGACTCGAGAGTGCACACCCTGTCTAAAGGGACAGCCACCCTACGCTGCAGCCAACTTCTGCCAAACAGAAAGGCGGGTTCAGTGTTGCCTTGACTTGCTGACTTTTCAGGAAAAACAGACAATCCTGACTTTTGAGTTAAGTCTACTGTTTCTTACATGTTGGCAAAGAAGTCAGACTCAGATGCCTTTGAGACGTCTTGTTGGGCAGAAAGAAGCTCATTGGAGACTCTGCCGAGTCATGGTCCTGTCAAGGGAACACGAGGCAGCCTTCCGGCTCCTCTCGCTTAACCTCCCCACTTGCTTCTCTTCCTGGACCCTTTGGTTATGTTGGGTCATTTTTAAGCATCAAAATGGAAGAATGAGTGAGTGAGGGATGGATCTTGGAACAGAGAAAGGACATCCGTGGAAAACTAGTAAAATCTAAATAAACTCTGGAGTTTAGTTAATAATATTGCACCATAATAATATTGGTTTCTCGTTTGTCAGAGGGGTTGTGGTAATGTAAGATTCTGTCAATAGGGTAACCCGATAAGGGTATGTGGGAACTCTCTGTACTGTCTTGCAACTTTTCTATAAATCTAAAATTATTCCTAAATAAACGTTTATTTTAGAAATAATGGAGGCAGCCCAGCCAGCATAGTTCAGTGATTGAGTGTTGATCTATGAACCAGGAGGTCACAGTTCGATTCCCGGTCAGGGCACATGCCCGGGTTGCAGGCTCAATCCCCAGTGTGGGGCCTGCAGGAGGCATTTTTATCATTGATATTTCCATCTCTCTCTCCCTCTCCCTTCTTCTCTGAAATCAATAAAAATACATTTTTAAAAAAGAAATAAATAAAAATAATGAATGCAATTGAATGAGACTCTATAACTCTACTTTAAAATTAATGAGTTCATAATAATACTAAAGAAAAATCACCTTTGGAAGAAGCTATTCCATCAAATCTTTACTCTAAAAATGTAGTAACTGAAGGGAAATAATTTGTTCTGACCTCGTCAATGGGGAAAAGGAATTCTGTACAGAAGAACGCCAGCTCATAAATGTGGAAGGCAGGATATTAGAGTTTTGCAACCTCGAATGAAATGGTCGACTCAGGCAATGATCGTCAATGGATGCTGAAACCACTGGGTGAAAGGTTCAAGGAAGACTGGGCACTCACATGTGCCAAGTCGTCAGCCCGTAGTGAGCTCTCTGGCTCTAAGAGAAGAGATGACTGTACAACGGAGGAGTCAGGCTGTCACCTCTGATGAATTGTCACCTCTGCTGAACCCAGCATGGCTTAGCACAGACAAGAAGTGACCAATGAACGCATAAACAAGTAGAACAACAAATTGATGTTCTCTCTCTGTGTCTATGTGTGTATGTTTCTCTCTCCTGGTCCCTCTCTCTAAAATCAATATTAAAAATTTTTTTTTTAATGTTTAGAGCTACAGCTGGCACTGCAAGTGCCTTGGAAGCGTTAAGTGGCTGCTGCAGCGATTCTATTGTTGTTGAGATGATCATTGTCACACACGTGATAGAGCTCACTATAAGGCCACATCATTGCTGACTTCTGTAAGACTGCCTGGCCCATCGTGGGCTGTAGGCCCACACCAACCAGAAAAGTTTTCTCTTTCATTGGACGGAGCCAAATAAAGTCTCCTATCTGCCTTCCCAGCATGCACCAGTGGCTTCGGGGCACTTTGGCAGCAATTTTTTTTAAAGCTTACACATACTTGACTTGATTGAAAGCTTCTCGAGGTGCATATGCTGTTTACGTAGTTGATCTCAACTCCATTCATGCTGACTTCAGTGAGTTGTGTTTGGGTCTCCACACTGATAGCAGTTACACAGCTTCAAATGTGAGCCTGACTCACTAACCATCCAATTGCCTGGAGGGACTTGGTCCTAAATTAAATCATATCCCTCTTCTTATTATTTAAAAGTGGAAACATTATTTATTAGAGTTTTCAAGTTTCTAATTACATAAAAAATATGTTAATATACTCATTTTTTTTTAAAATGCAGCTAAGGATAAAATTCTCCTTGACGACCTTCTATTTCTGTTTCCTCTACTTTATCCTAGAAGTAACCACAGTTGTACATCCTTCTTGAACTATGTCTGCATTTATATAAACTTATGTACTCAGTCAAATGTATGCTATTGTTTTATATGGTTTTCAGGTAAATAAGGTTATATTACAGGCATGGTTTTACAGCTTGCTTGTACAGACTCACAAGGAAATAGGACTGACTAAATACCAATTATATGGGAAGACTTGGTCCTAAACTCTCTCACACCCCACATCTGATTGCTCAGCAGATGACATCAGCTTTCCCTGAGGAACATTCACATACTCTAAGCACTGCTCACACTGCCAGGTCACCCACCCTGGTTCCTGCTTCAGTCCTTGCCAACCTGTGGTCCAATTTCAACCGTTATTGTGAGTGAGTCTTTCAGCTTACAGTCAGACATAACTAAAAGCACTGAGGTGGGCACTTTCTAGGAGCCTGAAACCTACCTGCAGCTTGGCAGGCACAAAGGTGGGGCTCAGGCATACATTTGTCTGCCATTGACCCGACTGCCTGGTCACAACGGAAGCCTGTCCTACTTGCAGTGGCAAAAAGGTCACTGTGTTCTGAGCCAGGCTTGTAAGTCTGTCCCACCTGAAGTGCCAAGTCTGTGAGTCCATCCTTCATTAAGGACAATTCAGAGTGGAGTCACTGAGGAAAACGTGGCCCCCCAATCCCTGCACACCATCCACCAATCCACCACCTTACTGGACAGAGGCAAGGAAGTGAGAGCATTTCCTCTGTAGACTCCCGAGAGACAAAGACATCACTGCCTCAGCCACTGCCTCTGCCATTCTCACCTGTAGCAGCTTCCCAGTTCGAATGATGTGGTCAGGGTTGGGTCTCACAGCCAGCCAGACTAAAAAGAGATCCCACCCATGAACAGGACAAGAACAATCAAAGCACAATTACAACAGAAGAGTCTAAATAACCTACAGAAGGGACACTCCTAGGGCATCCAGCTCAGAAGTTAAAGGAGATCACACCACTGGGTCCCACAGGACATTCCATAGTCACCCCATGAAGACTAAGAGTCATAGCAGTTCTATCTAATACATAGTAATAAATACAAAGAGGCAGCTAAAATGGGAAGACAAAGAAACAACCCAAATGAAAGAAAAGGCAGAATTGCCAGAAAAAGCTAAATGAGAAAGAGGTAAGCAATATACCAGACATAGAGTTCAGAGTAATGATTATAAGGATGTTCATGGAAGTTGTGAGAGCTACAAGGAACTAAGTGGGAACTATATCAGCATTAAAAAAGGACATAGAGGACATGAATAAGAACCAGTTGGAAATGAAGAATAACTGACATCAAGAATACAGTGAAAGGCCATGGCTGGTGTTAATCAGTGGTTAGAAGGTGAATCTGTACACTGAAGTGTCCCAGGTTTGATTCCTAGTCAAGAGCATAAACCTGAGTGGCAGGTTAGATCCTGGCCCCAGTAGGGGACCATGTGAGAGGCAACCAATCAATGTGTCTCTCTCACATCAATGTTTCTCTCTCTCTTTCTCTCTATCTCTTTCTCTTTCTATCTCTCCCTTACACTCTCTCTAAATACCAATAGAAAAAAAATCTCTTCTGGTGGGGATTAACAACAGCAACAAAAAAAACATACAGGAAGAAATTAAAAGCAGACTTGGCTAAGAAAAATAATGGCAGAATAAGTGGATGCCACACAGACACACTCTCAGGACCAAACTGGAGTTACAACTAAAATATAAAAAACATCCTGAATATCAACTAAAGACTACCTGGAGAGGACCTTGATAACCAAGGACAGAAAGTAGAGACCACATAAAGATTGGTAGGAAGGGCAAA
The DNA here is from genome assembly GCA_004026665.1 of Murina feae. Lineage (NCBI taxonomy): Eukaryota > Metazoa > Chordata > Mammalia > Chiroptera > Vespertilionidae > Murina > Murina feae. The sequence continues at coordinate 71,302 of PVJC01001455.1, forward strand.
GGTGTGAAAGGGCTGGATGGACCCCCACAGACAGCAGCTGAGGTTCTGGAGAGATATCTCAGCTGTGTGGGGTTGCCACTGAGAACTCTGGTGTCTGTGCCAAGCCAGCACAGCCAAGGTTCAGTGAACCTGAGGAGGAGTGGTGAAGGATTAAAGAAAAGACAGACAAAGAGAATATAGCTGGGGCTCAGTGGATCTCCTATGCCTGGATGAGGCCACAGAGAAGGATCCAGCCAGCAAACTGAGGCTTTATTTTATAGTCAGAGAAAAACAAAGTAGTGGTCAACATACTTACAATGTTCTTGTGAGTTTCACTTTTTTTGGCAGCACTTGCTGCACCTCCCACAGCCCATTAGCTACCCAGGAAGGATCTAGGGAGTGGCCATAAGGTCAAGCGTAATTATGCTAAGAGGGCTCTGCCCTCTAAGCTGGAACTTGTTTGTGGCTCTGCCACAGGTCAATCGAGGCTTAACTCTAGAGTCACTCCCTACAGGTGTCTAATCCCCAAACTTGGCTCCCAGCAGAGAGCACCTTAACTGAGAAAGGTGCCCACATAACATCTTGCTGTCTGCAAGAAAAAGGTGGCTGGAAATGCAGGAACCCTCTTAAAGGGCCAATGCACAGAAATCTGTGTGCAGCCATTCACCTTGTGCTCCAGCAGAGGGAGGGCAGAGTAGACTAGAGATGTGTGAGCAGAAGCCAGGGTTGGGGGTTCTGGAGTTAGAATTCAGAAGGCAGACAACCCAGTTTTCTGTGCTGAGTTATTCCCTCATGCTGCAGAGGTCATCTTTCTCACGCAAACATTTGCTATCCAAGTGGTTTTGTCTGGGGGGGAAACAGTTGACCCACTCTATTGGAAAACACCTTGCCCCATGGTGTGCAATTTCTGAGGACCATTAAGAGACTGAGAATAACAATTAGCCTCCAGGCAAAGCAATTTCCCCACCCTCTTGAAAAAACTCATGCCACACCTGTGGATGATTGCTCGAGGGCTACTCAAGACTGGATCTAGTCAGTCTGCTGGCAAAGGTTATCTCTGGAGGCTTTGAGTTTTTGCCTGATCTAATTAGTCAGAAACATCATTTGACACTGTCCTGCACTCGAGATTGAGAGACATAGCAGATCTACCAGATATATAGTCACAAACACAAATGGGCAGCTAAAATTATGAGACAAAAAAACAAACAAATAAACAAACAAAAGAACAAGAGAATTCTCCAGAAGCAGAGATAAATGAAATGGAGATAAGAAATTTATCTGATATTGAGTTTAGAATAATGATAGTAATGATGCTCAACAGCATGAGAAAAGATATAGTAACTATGAAAATGGAAATAAAGAATGACATAGCACAAATAAAGAATACATTAGAAGAATTACACAGCAGATTAGGGGAAGCTGAGGATTGAATCAGTGAATTAGAAGACAGATTTTTAAAAATCACTCAGAGAACCAAATAGGAAAAAAAAAACAATTTAAAAATAGGAGGACAGCTTAAGGGAGTTGTGGGACAATGTGAGACATAACAATATTCGAATAGCAGATGTGCCAGAAGAAGCAGAAAGGGAGAAAGGAAAAGAAAACATGTTTGAAGAAATAATGGCAGAAAACTTCCCTAACTTGGAAAAGGAAAAAAGTCACTCAAGTTCAGGAGGCACAGAGAATGCCAAGCAAGAAGAACCAAAATAGGCCAATTCCCAGACACATCTTAATTAAAATGCCAAAATTAAAGACAAAAAGAGAATCTTAAAGGCAGCAAGAGAAAGGCAAACTGTTACCTACAAAGGAGCTCCCATATAACTGTCATCTGATTTCTCATCTGAAACTCTATAGGCCAGAAGAAAATAGCATGAGGTAATGGAAAGCAAGAATCTAAAAACAGAGATGCTAAAATCCTCAACAAAATATTAGCAAATCAAATCCAGCAAAACATTAAAAAGATCATGCACCATGACCAAGTGGGATTTATTCTGGGGTTGCAAGGCTGGTAAAATATTTGCAAATCAATAAATGTGGTACACCAGATAAACAAAATGAAAGATAAAAATCAAATGATCATCCCTAACCGGTTTGGCTCAGTGAACAGAGCATTGGCCTGCGGACTGAAGGGTCCCAGGTTTGATTCCGGTCGAGGGCATGTGCCTTGGTTTCAGGCTCATCCCCAGTAGGGAATGTGCAGGAGGCAGCTGATTGATGCTTCTCTCTCATCGATGTTTCTAACTCTCTATCCCTCTCCCTTCCTCTCTGTAAAAAATCAATAAAATATATATTTTTTAAATCACATGATCATATCAATAGACACAGAAAAAGCATTCGACAAAATCCAGCACCCATTTTTTATAAAAACTTTCAGTAAAGTGGGAACAGAGGGAGCATACCTCAACATAATAAAGTCCACATATGACAAACCTAGAGCCAATATTAAATTCAATGGACAAAAACTAAAACATTACCGTTAAGAACAGGACAAGACAGAGTTAACCGCTTTCATCACTCTTATTCAACATAGTACTGGAAGTCCTGGCCACAGCAATCAGTGAAGAAGCAAAAATAAAAGGCATCTAAATTGGAAAAGATAAAGTAAAACTGTTATCATTCACAGATGACATGATATTGTACTTAGAAAACCCTAAAGACACCACCAAAAAATTAATAAATTTAAAGAATGTATTTGGCAAAGTAGCAGATAAAATTAACATCCTGAAGTCCATGGCATTTTTATACATCAACAATGAACTCTCAGAAATAGGAACTTTAAAAAAAAACCACTTACCATTGCAACAAGAAAAATAAGATACCTAAGAATAAACTTAACCTAGAAGGTAAAAGACCTGTACTTGGAAAACTATAGGACATTTAAAAAAACAACAACAGAGGAAGACACAAAGAAGTGGAAGCAAATACTATGTTCATGGATTGGAAGAATTAATGTCATTAAAGTGTCCATACTACCCAAAGCAATGTATAGATTTAGTGCACTCTCTATTAAAATGCCAAAGGTATATTTCACAGGACTAGAACAAATATTCCAAAATTTTAAACATAACCAAAAAAGATCCTGTATAACCTCAGTGATCTTGAGAAAGAAAGAAAACATTGGAGGAATCACAATACCGGATATCAAATTATACTACAAAGCCATTGTTTTCCAAATAGCCTGGTACTGGCACAAGAACAGGCATACAGATCAAAGGAACAGAATAGAGAGCCCAGAAATAGATCCATGCCTTAATGGTCCATTCTTATTTGACAAATGAACCAACCATATACAATGGAGTAAAGATAGTCACTCCAATAAATGGTGTTGGGAAAATTGGACAGGTACTTGCCAAAAAATGAAACTGGACCACCAACTTAAACCATACACAAAAATAATTTCTTATTCTTAATAAAGACTTAAATGTAAGTCGCAAAACCATAAAAATCCTAGAAGTAAACAGGCAGTAAAATCTCTGACATCTTATGTAGCAGAATTTTTGCCAATACATCCCCTAGGGCAAGAGGAACACAAGAAAAAATAAACAAATGGGACTGCATCAAATTAAAAAGCTTCTGCACAGAAAAAAAAAAAAAAAAAAAAAATCCTCAAAATGCAAAGGGAATCCAATCAATGAGAGAACATATTTGCTAATGATATGTCTGATAAGGGATTAATTTCCAAAATATGTAAAAAACTCATATACAGAAAATTTTTTTAATAAAAAGCTTATACAACTCAACAAAAGGAAGATAAATAATCCAATTAAAAATGGCAGCCTCGGCCGGTTTGGGTCAGGGGTTAGAATGTCTGTCCTTGGACTGAAGGGTTTCGGTTCGATTCCAGTCAAAGGCACATACCTTGGTTGCAGACTCAATCCCCAGCGCCAGTTGGAGCCCTTGCAAGAGGCAACCAGTCAATTTGTCTCTCTCACATCAATGTCTCTCTCTCTCTCCCTCTCCCTCACTTCCACTCTCTCTCTAAAGATCAATGGAAAAGCTCTAGCTGGTTTGGCTCAGTGAATAGAGCGTTGGCCTGAGTACTGAAGGGTCCCAGGTTCGATTCCGGTCAAGGGCACATGCTCGAGTTGTAGGCTCCAGCCCCAGGAAGGGGCATACAGAAGGCATCCAATCAATGATTCCTTCTCATCATTAATGTTTCTATCTCTATCTCCCTCTCCCTTCCTATCTAAAATCAATAAAAACATATTTAAACTGTAAAAAAAAAAATTAAATAAAGATCAATGGAAAAAATATTCTCAGGTGAGGATTAAAGAAAAAATGGGCAAACGACCTGAATAGACACTTCTCCATACAGCTAGCCAACAGATGTATGAAAAAATGCTCAACGTCACTAATTATCAGAGAGATGCAGATTGAAACTACAATGAGATATCACCTCATGCCTATCAGAATGGCTATCATTAATAAATCAACTAACGACGAGTGCTGGCGAGGATGTGGAGAAAAAAGAACCCTAGTTCACTACTGGTGGGAATGCAGACTGGTACAGTCACTGTGGGAAACGGTATGAAATTTCCTCAAAAAAATTAAAAACAGAACTGCTGTCCAGCCAGTGTGGCTCAGTGGTTGAGCGTTGACCTATGAACCAGGAGGTCAAGGTTCGATTTCTGTTCAGGGCATGCACCCAGGTTTCAGGCTCGATCCCCATTGTGGGGCATGCAGGAGGCAGCCAGTTAATGATTCCCTTTCATCATTGATGTTTCTATCTCTCTCTTCCCCTCTCTCTTCCTCTCTGAAATTAAGAAAAAAACCCACAACAATTTAAAAAAATAAAAATGGAACTGCTATTTGATCCAGCAATCTCGCTTCTAGAAATATATCCTGAGAATCCCAAAACACCAATCAGAAAGAATGTATGCACCCCTGTGTTCATAGCAGTGTTATTTGCAATAGCTAAGATCTGGAAACAGCCCAAGTGCCCATCAGTAGATGAGTGGGTAAAAAGCTGTGGTCGCCCTAACTGGTTTGGCTCTGTGGATAGAGCGTCAGCCTGCAGACTCAGGGGTCCCGGGTTCGATTCCAATCAGGGGCATGTAGTTGGTTGCGGGCACATCCCCAGTGGGGGGTGTGCAGGAAGCAGCTGATCAATGCTTCTCTCTCATTGATGTTTCTAACTCTCTATCCCTCTCCCTTCTTCTCTGTAAAAAAATCAATAAAAAAATATTTTTTAAAAAAGCTGTGATACATTTACACCACAGAATACTATGTGGCTGTGAAAAAGAAGGATCTCCCACCCTTTGCAATAGCATGGAGGGACCTGGAGAGTATCATGGTAAGTGAAATAAACCTGTCAGATAATGACAAATACCACATGATCTCACTTACATGTGGAATCTAATGAACAAAATAAACTGGTGAACAAAATAGGTCCAGAGGCCTGGATGCCTGGAACAGACTGAAGATCTCAGAGGGCAGAGTAGGTGGATGGGAAGAGATTAACCAAAGAATTTATATGCATGTGTGCACAGCCCATGTACACAGACAATAGTGCATGAAGGCCTGGGGGCAGGGTGGAAGCTGGGTAGAGGCGGGGTTTGGGGAGGAATGGAGGACATCTGTAATACTGTCTATGATAAAAATAAATTTTAAAGAAGTTAAAAATTTTTAAATATTTTTAAAAGAACAAAAGCATCAAAAGTGGGAATTCAGATATTTGCACACCCGTGTCCACAGCAGCATTATTCATGACAGCCAAACGGAGAAACACCACGAGTATCTGTCATCAGATGAATAAACAAATAAAATGTGCCATATACATTTACAATGGAATATTATTCAGCCTTAAAAAGGAAGAAATTCTGTCACATGCTACAGTACGGATAAACCTGAGGACATAATGCCATATGAAATAAGCCAGACACAAAAAAGGCAAATATTGTATGATTCCACTGATATGAGGTACCTAAAGTAGTCAAATTCAGAGACACAGAAAGTAGAATATTGTCTACCAGGGGCTGGGGAAGATGGGACTGGCTAATTATTGCTTACCTAGAGTCTGGTGCACAAACTTGTGCATGGGTGGGGTTTGGCCAGCTCACCCTGATGGGGGCTGATCATGCAGGCTGGCCGGAAGGAGGGGACATGGGAGGTTGGCCAGCCAACCCCGCCCCCTGGTCAAACTCCTGGAACAATTTGCATATTAGCCTTTTATTATATACTACTAGGGGCCCAGTGCACAAAAATTTGTGGACTCGGGAGGTCCCTCAGCCCAATCTGTGCCCTCTCACAGTCTGGGTCCCCTCTGGGGATGGCCACCTGCTGGCGTGCCTGGTCAGCCTGGGTGAGGGGCTGATGATGGTTTGCAGGCTGGCCAAAGCCCCCAGTGGGATCCCTCACCCCATTGGGGTGTGGCCAGCCTGGGTGCGGGCCTGAGGACCATTTTCAGACTTTCATTTTCAGGCTGCCCACAGTCCCTTCAGGTTTTGGGCCCCTACTGGGGTACCTGACCAGCCTGGGTGAGGGGCTGATGGCTGTTTGCAGGCTGACCAAGCCCCCCAGTGGAGACCCTCACCCCATTGGGGTGTGGCCAGCATGAGTGACAGACTGAGGGCTGTTTTCTGGCTTTCAGGCTGCCCACAGCTCCCATTGACCCAATGTCCCAGCAAGCCTGGCTGGAAGCAGGTTTCTAGGCTTTATTTATCTTCTATAATTGATACACTGTTCCTTTAAGCCAAGCCTAGGCAGGTAATGAAGCCTCCTGCCTGCTTCAGCTAGTGGCTTCTATAATTGAGACAATGTTGCCTTAGTAGACTCTAGCCAGGACTGCTGTTTGCTTCACCTCCGAGGCTTCTGTAATTGAGACAATGTTGCAAATATGTTGTTTTCTGGAGCCAGGAGAAACCCAGCGGCTGGCAAACAGTTTTACTTCTGGTGCAACGGAAGCTGTCTATTTACTCAGCTCTGTGAGTGCCGGCCTCCATCTTGGCTGGGTTAATTTGCATACAGTCGCTCTAATTGGCTGGTGAGTGTGGCTTAGGTGTCCCGAAGAAACGGTCAATTTCAATATTATGCTTTTATTAGGTTAGATAGGCCAATGCACAAAATTCATGCATGAGGGGAGGGGTATCCCTCAGCCCAGTCTGCACCCTCTCCAATCTGGGACCCCTGTGGGATGGGGCCTAAAATAGCAGTCAGACATCCTTCTCACAATCCAAGACTGCTGGGTCCCAACTGCTTGCCTGCCTGCCTGTCTGATTGCCCATAATCACTTCTGCCTGCCAGCCTGATCACCCCCTAATCACTCCCCTGCCAGCCTGATTGACACCTAACTGCCCTCCCCTGCCGGCCATCTTGTGGCAGCCATCTTATGCAAGGGTGTGATGGTCAATTTGCATATTACCTCTTTATTATAGACGACTAGAGGCCTGGTGCACAAAATTTGTGCACGGGTAGGGTCCCTAGGCCTGGCTGGAGATCAGAGCCAATTTGGGTCTTCCGGCCACCAGCCAGGGCCTTCCTTTGTTCCAAGCCACCCCCTGGTGGTCAGCGCACATCATAACAATGATCGAACTCCTGGTCTCCCAGTGGAACTCCCAAGGGGGCACTTTGCATATTAGCCTTTTACAGAGAGAGGATTTGTACCGAGCTTCAGCTTGGGAAGATGCAAAAGTTCTGCAGATGGATGGTGGTGATGGTTCAATAACAATGTGAATGTACTTAATGCCACTGAACCATACACTTAAAAATGCTTTAAATTGTAAGTTTTGTGTCATGTGTATTTAATCACAATTTTAAAATGTTTTAGTCATGTGCATCAATTACCCCAACCCTCCAAAGACCCTCACGTCACTCTAACTCAAGACCAAAGTCCTGTAAGACCCTCTCCCATGTTTTTCTCTAACTCCCCAGCCCCCCCACCCCGTTACCCTTCTGAACCCCCTCTTATTCTCTTCTCCTTGTTCACTTTTGCTCCTTACTGTTCCTCAAACATGCCAGGCCCTCTCCCTGCCTCAGGCCTTTGCACTTGTTATTCTATCGCCCAGATGCCTACAGGGCTGCCTTCCTCACTTCCTCTAGAAGCACTGCCCTATTGAAAATTCAACCTTTACTCGTTCTTCTTTGGCTAAAATTCTTTTTCCTCCATAGAAATTACTACCACCTAAAAGGTTGTTTTATTTGTTTACTGTCTTTTCTCACTAGAATGTAAGAAATGTTCGAGTGTTTTAAAATCTCCAAGCCATAACCTGACCTTTCTCAGGATTCCCGGATGTAACTGAAAACCTCAATAGCAAAGTTGCAAAGTTTGTTCCCAGGTCTTCTTCCCCTGGTGCAGTCCCAGGGAGCGATTACATTTCCCGCCGGTCCCAGCAGGGAGATATCATTGGAAAGGTATGTGCTCTGAGTGACCAGGTGAGCCCTGAGCGCCAGCCTGGCTACGCCCTGTGTGATCTGGGCTCTGTGGTTGGATTTCTGGGAACAAAGTAAAAACTACCAGGCTTGGCAGTGGCCAGAGGCCTTTGTGGCAGGCTGGCCGGGTGGAGGGAAGGCCAAGAGAAGGTGGCGGTGCTTGGCGGCAGAGGCCCACACTCCAATGCCTGTGGGGCGGAAGCCCGCTGGCAGGCTGGGTGTGCCCACACTGGGTGTCTGGGAGTGGGGATCATGGGGAACCAGAGATCCAGGCCAAGCAGGAACGGGGCCTTGTGTGTCACACCTCCTGACAACCCATTTTCCAGGGCATCGGGATGGTGGCTTTCAGGCACTATCTCCTCATTTTTAAACATTGGTTCAAAATTGTTAAGAACACCATGTGACCTGACACACACACAAAAAAAAATTCGAAAACTAGGACTCCCCCACCCCACCCCACCCCCACACCCCCACTCCAGGATAAGCAGTTTACAGCTCTGCTGTTTAGTACAGATTTTAAGCACACGGACCCTGGTTCCAAGGAGACCTGGCTTTGCCACAGGTTGGCCCAGTTCCTTGACATCTGCAAAATGGGAGGGGAAATAGAACCTACATCATAAGATCACTTTGGAGGAGAGCTAGCAGGTGCCTGACGAATAGTATTTATTGTAGTAAATGAGGGGAAGGAGGAACAAAGGGCCGGGGAAGATTGAGGAAAGAGGAATAACAAAAGGACACAGCTGGTATGCTGTGGCAGGGGGAGCACCTAAGCTCACTGTGGCCTGGGGCACTCAGGCTGAAGATCCAGGACCCACTTTTGCTCACTGAGCCCAGATAAGGATTCTGCCAACAAGCCAGCGCCCCAGCACCCCGGGGCCTCCAGACCCGCGGGTGGTGCTGCATTCCTGCGAGGCTCTCTGTCTCGGAGGGATGGCACGGTCCCAGCGGTGGCTGGGCTGAGCCTAACTGCAGGACTTCACAGCTGTGATCGCAGTACTTGGTCTTATAGGTTGGAGCCTGCCATTCCAGCCTGTCAAGATCTGATAGTTTGGATAACCTTTTCACCAGAACCAGTTAGGAGTCTTTTGGTTGCAAGCAACAGAAACCCCAACCCAAGATGGCTTAGCAAAAAGGGCATTTACAATCTCAGGCACTTCGATGTCCAGGGGCTGGGCTGGTTTCAGGTATGTCTTGATGTGGGTCAAACTGGTGCAACCAGGACCTGGTTTCTCTGTCATCTTTCTGGATGGGATCCATCCCTTTCCACGCTTCCCAGCTGCAGTCCACGCCCAACAACCCCAAAGCAGGCGCGACTCCCTGAGACGGCAAAGAAAACATCCCAAGAAAACTCCCTTGCAGAGTTTCACTGCTTATGGGTAACCTGACTTGGGTCATGCTTCCTCCCTTGAACCAATATCCTAAGAGAATATAATGTGCTGATTTCTAGGCCGGGCTGGTAGCAGCCCCGAACAGGTGGTGATCATGAAATCAACATTCCAGGATCCAAGTATGGACGGGGTGCAAGGAAGAGGCGGAGACCCTGGAGCCCAATCAGGCGCAGTTGCCTGAAATAGGATGAAGGGGTATTCAGTGACCCCCACCCCTGCTTATGAAAATAATAATAATAATCACCCTCTCCTTTATGCAAAGTACTACTGAAATAGTGGCTCTGAAGTGCAGTCTCTGACACCTTGATCGCAGGGGCTGGCTTGGCTCTCCTTCCCTGACTCATAATCCCCCAGGCCTGCCTGCTTAAGGCTGCAAGGACCGTCCTGCATGATCCCAGGAGAACTTCTCTGTGGCACTTGGAGACCCCCCAAACCAGCATACATCTACCGAGACACTAATTGGTCTGACTGTGAGTAATTCAGCCCCTGTCTTCATCTAAAAAAAAGTGTGGTGTATTTTTTTTATTTTTTAAATATATTTTATTGATTTTTTTTTTTAACAGAGAGGAAGGGAGAGGAATAGAGAGAAACATCAATCAGCTGCGCCTCCTGCACACCCCCTACTGGGGATGTGCCCGCAACCAAGATCCATGCCCTTGACTGGAATCGAACCTGGGACCCTTGAGTCCGCAGGCCGACGCTCTATCCACCGAGCCAAACCGGTTAGGGCAGTGTGGTGTGTTTTTAATTTGACCAGATGTTCCACACACCTCGCCAGAGGTCCACAGGGACTCTCGCTGATGTCCTTCAGACCAGAGTCCCTGTCAAAGGACAGGAAGAAGCGAGTTCAACCTGTCAGAAGCCAAGCCAACCCTGAGACAACAGCCCTCCCCTGTTCGCAATTACAACACGTACCTCAACCTGTCTCTGCCCCGACTCGGCCGGCCCGTATCCCTACACGCCCCCAGCACTCCCGCTCCTCCTCCTCGGAAATCAGGGCACAACCAACGGCATGTCGTTTGTGTAAGCTGCTCACACCAGCACAGTCCCGGGGGAGATGCACCCCAATACCATCCAGTAAGAGCACCTGGCCAGGGAAGCAGTGCCTGGACAAAAGGAGAACCTCCAGGATCACCTGCTGTGGGGGGAACCACATGAAATTGTCATGTTTGTAGGTCAGTAACAGTCTGATGTCAACAACTTCACATGGGCACGCAGGTTCTACCAGGACAGTGGTCTTCAAAGCGTGGCCCACAGATTCCTGTGGGGGAGCAGGAATGGCTCCCCAAGGCCCTTTCAAGAAGAACGTGAGCACAATGGCTGGTTCGGCTCAGTGGGTAGTCTCTGCCTGGTCAGGGCACATGCAGGAGGCAACCCATTGATGTGTTTCTCTCACATCGATGTTTCTCTCTGTCTCTCCCTCTCTCTCCCACTGTCCCTAAAAATCAATGGAAAAATATCCTCGGGTGAGGATTAAAACAAAGAAGAAGAAAAACACAAGGTCAATTATTTTCCTAGTGATACTAAGGTGCTCATTGCCTCTGCGCCATGTTAACCTTCGCTCTGACCCACACGCTGGTGGGTACAATTCCAGGAGCTGGCTTTCCTTTGTTTACTCCCACTAAACAACGCGCCTGCCTCTCATGAAGCCAGACATTATGCGAAAACGCTGAACAATGCCGTTCTTCCCACTAATTTCTTTTCGTTTGGAACATAGTGTCCATAAAGGCATTTTGTTTGTGTTACTATGGAAAGTAATATTTAAGTTTCTGATAAGCATCAGTTGATGTAACCCACATAAACAAAAACTCTCTGGGGTCTTCAATCCTTTTTTAAAGTGCCAAGGATTCCTAAGACCAAAAACTTTGAAAACTCCTACATTAGGACAATCTTCAGAGAAACATACATGAAATCAAGTGGAGGCAATAAGAAAGCATATAAAAATGTGGCGACAACACTAACTTCAGAGACCACAGCATTTTTCAGCGAGTTCAATTTTTTAAATACAAAAATATAATGAAGCAATAATCACTCAGAACCTCACAACCCAGAACAAAATGTTAACATTTTGTAATATTTGCTTTTAGTCTTTTTACAAATTAATTAACTAAACTTTCCAGCTAACGTTATAATCCCTTTGGTCCCCATTCCATTTCCAAACTCTCTGGTCACTATTGCTGTGAATGTCAGGGATTTCCTTCCTGTATATCTAATCTAATAAAAGAGTAATATTGAAATTGACTGTTTCTACTGGATGCCTAAGCCACGCCCACTAGCCAATCAGAGTGGCTGTATGCAAATTAACCCAGCCAAGATGGAGGCCGGCAGTCACGAAGCTGGAGTAAACAGGCAGCTTCCGTTGCACCAGGAGTAAACTATCTGCTGGCTGGCTGGACTTCTCCAGGCTCAGGCAACAACACTTTTGCAGCATTGTTGCAATTATAGAAGCCTCAGAGCTGAAGCAAACAGCAGGCCTGGGCACGACTACTAAGGCAACATTCTTTCAATTATAGAAGCCACAGAGCTGAAGCAGACAGCCTAGGCCTCGGCTTAAAGAAACAGTGTATTAATTATAGAAGACACATAAAGCCCAGAAACCTGCTTCCAGCCAGCCTTGCTGGGACATTGGGTCAGTGGAAGCTGTGGGCAGCCTGAAAGCCTGAAAACAGCCCTCAGCCCGTCACCCAGGTTGGCCAGGCACACCAGCAGGTGGACATCCCCAGAGGAGTCCCAGACTGCAAGAAGGTGAAAGGGCGGATCTAGGCATAACAAGGGCACAGGCCAGGCTGAGGCACATCCCAAGTGCACAAATTTTTGTGCACTGGGCCCCTAGTTTAATTATAATCTTTTAATAGTATATGTAATTGTTTTATGTTCTTTACATTTTTACATGAAATAATTCAGACTGTACAAATTCATCAGCTGCATGTGAGGCTCTGGCTTAAGATTGCCACCAGGGTTCAAATCCTGACTCTGATGCTTCCAAGTTGTGTGACCTTGGGCAAGTTCCTCAACCTCTCTGTGCCCCAGTTTCCTCACCAATAAAATAGGGGTGATCCTGGCACCTCCCCCATACGTTATTCTGAGTTTTAATGTAAGTGCCTACCACAGCACTCAGAGTAAGCACTGTAAAAGGGTTCGCTCCCATTACTATTCCAACCTCTTGCTTTTTTCCCTCATGCTTTTGAAGTTTATGAACATCCATATACATAGATGGGATATGTTTCTTGTTCGGTGCTGCATGGTATGTCATTGAATAACCATTTCACATCCTATATAATAAAAGCCTAATATGCAAATTGTCCCCCCAACAGGGAGTTCTCAAAAAGTTTGACTGCTTGCTATGACGTGCACTGACCACGAGGGCAGCGGGCAGCAATGGAAATGCTGCAGGTCCCGATGGACCCCAATGAGAGCAGGACTGGGGTGGGACAGTGGAGCAGGTGAGTGGGTGGCACCAGGCCAAGGTGGGTGCGAGACCCAGGTCACTGGGCAAGGGCCAGTCGCCCTGCCGATCCAATCACCCCACCACTGCCTGGCTCCCAGGGGAACCAGGCGGGAGTCCAATGCCCTGCCAATTCAATCACAGGGAAACCAGTAGCAGCAGTGGGGAGTGTGGCAATCAATGGGGCAATCAGTCCCTAGAGGCAGCGACCAGTGGCAGCAGCGGGCAGGTGGCCAGGGAAAGGGAGGGAGTACCCGCCGGCAGCCGGCAGCTGCTATGGACCCTACCAGTGCATGAATTTCATGCACTGGGCCTCTAGTTCTCTACTAAAAATACTGACAATTAACTTCTTTTTACTTGTAGAAGTTTATACATTTACTAGAAGCCTGGTACATGAATTTGTGCACAGTTGGGGTCCTTCTGGATGGCCTGCAGGGATTGGGCCAAAACCTGCAGTCCAACTCCACCTGTAGCTCTTACCTACTGCTCCTGCTCATCCCGACCCCACTGCGCCTGCCACGGGCTTGCACCCAATGCCCAATCAGTCCCAACTGGGAGAGGCTTGTGCTGCCACTGCAGCACTCTCCAGCCATGAACCCTGTGTCTGGCACCCTTCCGAGGGGAGTGGCCTGCGGGATCAGGCCAAAACTGGTTCTCTGACATCCCCCGAGGGGTCCGGATTGTGAGAGGGCACAGGCCAGGCTGAGGGACTCCACTGGTGCACGATCAGGGCTGGGGAGGTACTACAGGAGGGCTCCAAGGCATGTCCAGCCCCATCTCGCCCTGTCCTGATTGGCCAGACCCAAGCAGCAAGCTAACCTACCAATTGGAGCATCTGCCCCCCAGTGGTCAGTACATATCATAGCAACTGGTTCACTAGTCAACTGTCTGCCCCCAGTGGTCAGTGCACCTCATAGGGAGAGGTTGAGCGGCCTTAGCATATCATTAGCATATTATGCTTTGATTGATTGAACAGTTGATTGGTCACCAGATGATCGGATTCTTAGCATATTAAGCTTTTATTATATACTAGAGGCCCAGTGCACAAAAATTTGTGCACTCAGAGAGGTTCCTTAGCCTGGCCTGTGCCCTCTCACAGTCTGGGAACCCTCGGGGGATGTCCACCTGCTGGCTTAGGCCCGCTCCCCAGGCGATAGGGCCTAAGCTGTCAGTCAGACATCCCTCTGGCAGCCTGGGAGCCCTCGGGGGATGTCTGCTTGCCAGCGAGGAGCAGGTCTAAACCTCAGTCTGACATCCTTAGTGCTGCTGAGGAAGCAGGAGAGGCTCCCACCACCTGGCTTGTGGCTGAGCAGAGCTCCCCTTGTGGGAATGCACTGACCACCAGGGACAGCTCCTGCATTGAGCATCTGCCCACTGGTGGTCAGTGTGTGTCATAGTGACCAGTCATTCCCAGTCATTCTGCTGTTAGGGTCAATTTGCATATTACCCTTTTATTATATAGGACTAGAGGCCCAGCAGGTAGGGTCCTTAAGCCTAGCCTGAGATCAGGGCCTACTTCTGCCTGCTCACCAGTCCCCAGTCCTGCCCTGCTGCCACCCACCCCAGGTCCCCTTGGTTCCCTGTTTGCCATCCAACAATGGGAGCCTGTGGGCCCGTGAGGAGGGACTGAGAAGTGGTCAACGCACTTCATAGCATCTGGTCGAACGGTCGTTATGCCATTATGGTCGCTGGGCTTGTATTATGTAGGATGATGATAGTGTCAAATAGTGACTGATGTTCTCCAGCAGGGCTCAGCCTCCCGCAGGCTCCGTGTCTGTGTGGTAGGCAGAAGAATGACACCCCCAATGCCAGACCTGTCGACAAGTTTAGGGGAATTAAGATTGCAGGTAGAAGTCAGGTTGGTTATCCGTTAACCTAGAAATGGAGAGATGATCTGGGTTACCTGGGCAAGCCAAACGCAATCAGAGGGTCTTGTAAGTGGAAGAGGGAGGCAGAAGAGAGGGGAGCAGAGAGACGGCAGGTGAGAAGGCCTTGACCGGACATTGCTTGCTCTTAAGATGGAAGAAGGGGCCACAAGCCAGGGAGTGCAGGCAGGATCCCACAGCTGGGAGCGGGAGGAGCAGGGCCTCGGGAGGAGCACGGTGCTTCCTCCTACTTCTTGGTTCTAGGGTGTCAGCCTTCTGGTCTCCCGAGCAGGAGACAGTAAATGTGCGTGAAGCCATTACGCTGGGGTCGGGGTGGTTTGTTACAGCCAGGAGTGAAGGGGAGTAGTCTGTCAATGGCAGGATGGAGGCTGACAGCTGGGGTTTTCCATGCACAGGGGACATGAAAACCCACGTGTGACAGATATTGGCAAGAAAGTGGCTGAAAGGAGGGTTGGAACCTTGAGCTGATGGAGCGGAGAGAGGGAAGGCAGAAGCGAGATGGAGGGGAGGGAGGGGGCTGCAGGGGCTGAGGCGGGGTGAGGCTTTAGGGATGACAGGGTCTGAGAGTGACCTTGGAGGGGTGGCTGAGGTCAGGGAGAAAGCAGAGGCGAGCCCACTCGGAGGTGGGGGGGAGACACAGGGCACCTCTGGGGAATCAGCTGCAGGCGCGGGTGCCCCGGGCACCACCTGCCTCAGACCAGGCTGTGCGGGCTGGGCTGTGCGCGCCGGTCCGGGCCTGTACAGGGGTGGCCTCACGGCACGCTGGCGGGCTGGGCGCTGCAGGCGGCTGCGATGAGCCTTGGGGGAGGTGGGACCTGGTCTCTGGGGACGCGCGGGGCAGGGACTCTGTGCGTCGCTGTGGCACGCGCGGGTGTCCGGCTGCGGAGGCAGAATGGACGGGTGCGGGATGTGCGGGATGCAGCTTGGTGAGAGGGAGGGGGAGAGAGGGCCCGCGGGAGGCGGGCGGGAGGCGGGCCGGTGCGGGTGACCCGGCCTGGGCGCCGCCAAGCCCCGCCCGCGGGCGCTCGGGCTTCCCCGCCCCGCGCCTGCCCAGCGCCCGGCCCGGCGCTCCAGCCCCACTCCGCCGCCCGCCGCCACGAGGCCCACAGGTAGGATGGCGCCCCCTTCCCTGCCCGCCTCCCCGCCGCAGTTTCTCAGCCGGGGCGCCGGCACTGGGGACCCCGCCTCGGGGCAGGGGAGCCCTGCGGGCTGAGACGAGCCCCGCGAGCGCGCGGCGCGGGACGCGTGGGTCAGGAGGGTGACCGGGCGACACCGGGACTCGGACCCGGCCAGGCGCCTCTACCCGCGGGGATGTGGGAGGGAGCGAAGCGCGGAGCGTGGCGGTGACCGGCTCACCGCACAGCACCGGCGCCTTCTTGGTCCTGGGGAGCGGGGCGCTGCGCTGCACCGCGGAGGGTGGAGAGCGGCGGGACCCCCGCTGCCAGGTGTGAACCGGAGAGCCCCGCTCCTCTCTCCAGCCCGCTGGCGAGCCCTGGGAGCGGGTGTGCTCTCCCTCCCTCCCGGGTCAGAGGCGGGGTCTGCCCAGAGAGCGTCACATCGTTGTGACTTGGGGACCGGGAGAAGTTGGGAACACAGGGTGCGCAGCATGGATCGGGACCTTCCCCTGTGGCGCCGCGGGGAAACTGAGGCACGGAGAATGCCGGGAGGACGCAGAACTTCTGCTGTCCGTAGGAAGCCCCGCAGCACCCACTCTATCCCTGCCAAGGAGGCAGCCCTCAGGTGGGGGGCTGTGTGAAGACGCCCCCAGATCTAGGTACCCTGTGTCCAAGCCTTCCTACGGACTGTGTCCAGGGGGAATGCCTGGATCCAGCCTCTTCCTTCATCTGTAACCTGCCAGCCCCTGCCAGCCCTGTCCCCCTCTGCCAGCCCTCTCTCCCCTGCCAGCCCTGTCCCCCCTGCCAGCCCTGTCCCCCCTGCCCCCAAGGGAACAGCTCCAGGACTTGGTGTGTGAGCTGGCTGCGTGTGGGCAGCTGTGCCATCCATCTATTGCACTTGGCGACTGCTTCCCTGTCATTGCTTCCTGGAGAGTGGTCCATGTTGCCTGCAAATCTGGCTTATTTATCTGAGCTGCTGCAGAGGCTTCCACCTGCTATGCATCCTGACAGGCGTTTAGATCACAAAAATGGAGGGACTGGTTTTTAGTTCAGCCTGTTGTATAAATGATGCCTGTGGGTTGAATAAGAGTTCTTTGCTCTTTGTCCTAAACTAACTTCACAGGCTCTGAATTGGGGTTCAAAGTCTCCTCATCTCATTGCACACACACATGTATGCACACATGCATAACACATGCATGCGTGTGCACCTGGCCTACACACATACCCATGCACATGTTCATACACGTGTGCACTGCACATGCACAGGTGCACATACGTGTACCTGTCTGGTTGTGGACAAGGACACCCCCTGTAGCTGTGGTCCCCGCTGAGCCCAAAGACCCGAGACAGCCAGGCCCCAGTGGGCAGAGTCCCCATAGGAGTGGGTCCAGGGCTTCTCATTAGATGCTCCCCCTGCTGCCCCCACTCTCCAATGGCAGACAGAGGAGCCGGCACCATGGCCACAGACAGGAGTGTCCAGGGTCCTGCTGCTGTACCACAGACCTATCGGTCCAGGCTGTGAGGAGAGCCTGATGCCCTGGAGTGGGTGCCCGGGCATCTAGCATTGGCCGGCATGCCCCACAAACACCGGGGAGAAAAGCTGCCATCAGAGGTGCTCAGACCACAATCCCAGCCCCGCCCGCCCCTCCCCAGCTTTCTCATCTGTGACGGGTGGTGGCATAGGGACTGTAGAGGGTCTGTGGAGAAGCCTGGCCTGCAGGGCACCGTGGGCACTCGGCGAGCAGGAAACCTCGGCCTGGGCGGGGCCGGCCCAGAGATGGCCGTGCAGGCAGGAATCCTGAGTGCTGAGTGGCTCTGAGGGTGAGGTTTGGCTTGTGCAGAGCCCAGCCTGGCTCCATGCGGTCCAGACGCATCAGGGCACCTACCGTAGGTCTGTGCTGAGCGAGGCTCAGAGCCGCAGCCGGGTCCCGCCTGTGCGATGCAGGAAATGGTAGATGTCTCAGAGGAGACCTGTGAGGAGCTTTTATGAGGCCTGTGCTCTTTTAAAAGCTTTCGCTTACTTCCACGATTGTAAAAAGTGGGAGATGTCATGCACATAAAACCCTGTATTTCTGGGTGCTCTTGGGAAAAGAGTGTCAGAAAAGCTGACAACTCCAGGCCCCACATGTGGCTTCCCTCGTCCCCACGGGCACACCCCTCGTTCTTAAAGAGCAGCACAGTGTGAAAGTCAGCACCCAGACCACCGCCAGCTCCGCACCCCAGCTCTGGCACACAGTGGTGTGGTCTCAGGCAAATTACTTAGTGTTTTTGTGATTCCGTTTCCTCATATGTAAATGGTGGGTAATAAGTAGTGTGTCTCAAGGGGTTACTCTAGGCATTAAGTCAGCAACCTAAGGCTCTGAGAGGGTGCCTGGTGCATGGGCCACGCTCAGTGTTGACCTGGTGCTAACAATGATCGTGCTGGCTGCCTGATCATGTGCACTACACATTGTGCTCCATATAAAATGCTGTGGAAACACAAATAACGGAAGCAAGAAGGGAGGGAGGGAAAGTAACACTTTGAGCTCCTTCTTCAAATCAGAGGCTGCAATCCTCGACCTTTTTCTGCCCAAGGACAGGAAGAGGACATTTCAAGGAAAGCTACAAAGAGGAGGGGACTTCTAAAGTGGGTTTTGAAGGGTGAATATGAGTTTCTGTGAAGCAGGAGTGTGAAAACAGCATTTGCACCCAGAAATAACCATTACAAAGGCCTGGAGGCGTGGCCAGGCGACGCGTGTTTAGGGGTGCCAAGCAGCCCCGTGCAGCGGTGAGGTAAGGTACCCCAGCATGTAGGGAGAGGCAGGAAGACGTGTCTGGGCAGACAGAGAGCAGCTGAAATCAGGATGGGCTTCTGGCAGGAAAAGGGATGCACAGCCGGCCGGTGACGCTCAGCGGTTGAGCATTGACCTATGAATCAGAAGGACACGGTTCGATTCCGGTCAAGGGCACATGCCTGGGTTTTGGGCTCAGTGCCCAGTGTGGAGCGTGCAGGAGGCAGCCAATCGTTGATGTTTCTCTCTCCCTCCCCTCTCCCTTCCTCTCTGAAATGAAAAAGGGGGTGTACATTTCTTGTGCACTTACTGTGTGCGGGTGCTCATAATCACCACACTGTGTCCTCATATGCCCCTGGGAATCAGGTTTTGTGATCCCCAATTTCCAGTTAGACGAAGGCTCCGGGAGGGTGAGGTGCTTGCCCAAGAGCCCACACAGTGGGTCAGTGGCAGAGCTGGAGTCAGACCCCAGACCTGTGTGATTCTAGAGGCTGGGCCCCCTCTCTGAACCTCCGTTTTCTCAGTGTAAAGTGGAGACAGGACCAGTGGAACTGCCTGCAGAGGTTGGCGGTGAGCACCAGGTGTGCGAACGAAGCACACGGCCAAGCACAGCCCCTGGTGCTTAGTGGTCGCTGTGGTTATTTTGTTTGAATGAGGCCCCTCAGCCTCTCGCGCCTCTGCCCAGCCTCAGTGTGGCCCCTGGGTCAGCAACCTCAGAGTCTGTCACCTGTGGTCACCCGGAGCTTCTTAGACATGCAGGTCTCAGACACTCCCTCGACCTCGACCTCGTAAGTCAGAGGCGTGGGGCTGGGCCCAACAACCTGCCCTGGGACCTGCCCTCCAGGGGTGTCTCACGCTCCTGAGTGCAGTCGCTGGCCTAGAGGAGGACTTCACTGCGATCTCCACCCGCATCCACCTCCCCAGAAGGGCGGGTGGACGGGGAGGATTCTGTGCTCAGCCAAGCCCCCTGCTCCAGAGGCTTCACCGGACCGTTTCATACAGACGGACGGACAGACGGTCACGGCCGGGAGTCCCGGTGTCATTCTTTAGGAGTTGCTCTCTTTCCTGCTCTTGCAGCTCCCAGTTCGCCCATCTTGAGGTTTCTGAGGACTCATCACCCCACAAAAAGCTTGTTAGTAGGGGCTGTCCGGCCTGGGGCTGTGGGGAGCCTCTTCTCCCCTGACTCCCATGAGGGTGCGTGTCCAGGCTAGTCCTGGGCAGGGGGTGCGCCCACGGCTCTGTACTGAGGGCCACTGAGGAGGTCCCGGGTCAAGTGCGAGGAGGCGCGTCTGGCTGGGACAGTCGCACCTGCCAGAGGACCTCTGGGGAGAAGCAGGCCCTCCGAGCGCTGTCGGGAGCCAGGAGCGGCACAGTCCCCCCGGGAGGAGCGTGGTCCAAGTCGCTAGGTCTGCCGACATAAAAATGAATATTTTCTGCACAACCAAAGCCAAAACACCACAAACGCAGGCACATCAAATGAATACAACAGTTACCACTCTTATGGCAAAGAGGGAATGCCATGGGTGAAGAGCCCTGGCAAATCCAAGACCAACCGCCCCGTCCGCAAGTGAGAAAAAGAGAGTGAAGGAACAGGGTCTGGCTGTTCGCTGAGGAAGAAGACAAACTGAATACAAACTGATGAAAACGGGAAATGCTCGGGGCCGCGTGGAACTGTCTCCCGCCAGAGCACAGGCTGCCGTGCAGGGAAGCCAGGCTCCGGCCCTGCGGCGGGAGCACCAACCGGGCAACCGCGGGGCGTCCTCGGGCCACTGCCCTTCGCCTCCAGGGCTGAGCACAGAGGGCCAGGACCAGGTGGCACATATGTCAGAGCAAGCAATGACACGCTGTCCACACATCCACCGGAAGAACCAACACTGTGGGCACAGCGACTCGGGAGAAGGCGGTGCGGCCCCTTGAAGGAGAGCAGCGGCTCTGAAGAATGGATGTGAAATCCTCTCCCAGCTGTGCTGTCTGCGTGTGTGCCTGTGTGTGTATGTGTGAGTGTGTGAGTATGTGTATGAGTGAGTGTGTATATGTGTGAGTGTATGTGAGTGTGTGTGTGAGTGTGGTGTGTGTGTATGAGTGTGTGAGTGTGTGTATGTGTGGTGTGTGTATAAGTGTGTGAGTATGTGTGTATGTGTGTGTGAGTGTGAATGTGTGTGTGAATGTGTGTATGAGTGTGTATGACTGTGTGTATGTGTGAGTGTGTAGGTGTATGTGTGTGTGAGTGTGTGAATGTGTATGTGTGTGAGTGTGTGAGTGTGTATGAGTGAGTGTGTGTATGTGGTGTGTGTATGTGTGTAGTGTGTGTGAGTGTGTGAATGTGTATGAGTGTGTATGTGTGTGAGTGTGTGTATGTGTGAGAGTATGTGTGTATGTGTGAGAGTATGTGTGTATGTGTGTGAGTATGTGTATGTGTGTGTGTGAGTATGTGTATGTGTGTGTGTGTGAGTGTATGTGTATGAACATGTGAGTGTGTATGTGTGTGTGTGTGTTGAAAAGGGCCTCCACAGGCATGTATAATGTGTGCACATTAGAAGCTGGAGGACAGCCTGGGAGCTGCTGGGAGTGGTTGACTTTGGGAGGGAAGTTAGTGATCGTAACTGAGAAGGAAGATTGCTTTCCTCTGCGTGCAGTTGGGTGCTCCCAGGTATTTCCGTCCATATGTTTATGATATCACAGTTACATCATCCAGCACACACACCTTCTTTCGCTTTATTCAGAACAATCATAAAGTTAGAGATAAGATCACCACCCAAATTACATATTATGTTTTCAAATTAAAAAATGAATTAAATATTTTAAAAGGAAGGCACAAAAGAACAAATATTTCGTGATGTCACTTACATGAGGGCCCTAGACGAGGCAGAATCAGAAACAGGGCACAGCGGTGAGCAGGGGCCAGGGAAGGGGTTCGTGTTTAATCGATGCGGCGTTTCATTGTGTCGGGGAAGATGAAGAAGTTCTGGAGATGGACCGCGGCGATGGTCGCGCAACCATGGGAACGCGCTTAATACTGAAAAGTACACTTAAAAAGGGGTTTAAGTGGTAAATGTTATGTCGTATATTTTGCCACAATGGAAACATTTAGGGATGATTAAAAAAAATAAAGTGGGGGCTGATAGCAGGTTGTCTGGTCTGGTCGTGGGCCCCACCACTTCCCAGCTGTGTGTGCTTTTGAGCAAGTGTGTGCATCCTCTGAGCCTGTCATCCCTTAGAAAGAGCTCCTGGCTCATGGGCACCCTGTGAGGCTTCCGTAACTCGTCCATGCGAAGCCTTGCCCCGCCTCCTGGGACTGTTCTGAGAGGCTGGGGTTAGGGTAGGAGGGAGGCTAGGATAGCCATAGGACCAGATATTAAGACCAGCAGATTCAGGTTGGGCAGGTGTCAAGAGAGTTTGTAAAAGCATTATCTGTATTTTGATATCACTTTGTATTTGCAAAATTA